>CM075483.1:12320000-12487500 GCA_037950665.1 Hypophthalmichthys nobilis | reverse complement strand
GGAAGAAATTCATATAGGTTTGTAACCACTTCAGGGTGAGTAAGGGTGCGTTCACACTTGGCATGTTTGGTTCGATTAAAACGAACCCTGGTGCGATTGCTCTCTTAGTGCGGTTCATTTGAACATGTGTGAACGCTACCATCCGAACCCTGGTGCGCACCAAACAAGAAACGCGTCAAAGTGCGCACCAAACCCATCTTTTCAGCGGTCTCGGTCCGCTTCCAAACGAACTCTGGTGCGGTTCGAATGATATATGAACGCAACACGGACCAAACACATGTAAACGAACCAAAAACAGGAAGATGAGACCCTAAAAAGGACAGAATCCTCGCGCATATCGGTTTTCTCTCGTCATAGTCGCGAGTTTGCCCATCACAGGCATCAGACGCACGTCTCCACGCAGTAGATCGTTTGTGTGTGTGTGACGGAGGGATTCCCGCCGCTGTTTTGGCTCCTTTACACATTTTATAAGCTCTTCACGAGTTCCCAGCTGGCCAAAATACCATCATATGCAGGCTACACACACACAACGAGCGCATTTACCTCAGCACACAGTATTGTTTTGGATGTTTGGCAAGTTCCGTCTCAAAACAGGCAATACGTTATAAAATCCAACCAATCAGGTTGTGAATGTATCCCTATGCCTTTAGGTTCGGTATCTGTTGGTTCGGTGATAAAATTGCCAATCTGAACGCTAATCGGACCAGGACTAAATGTTTTTTTTTCTTTTTTGGTCTGGACCAAATGAACCAAACGAACCGAACTACAAGTGTGAACGCACCCTAAGTAATGACAATATTTTTATTTTGGGTGAACTATCCCTTTAATGGGATGTCGTTCCAAACAAGACTTTCGTTCATCTTCGGAAACACGAATAAAGATATTTTTAATTAAACCTGAGAGGTTTATGTCCTTCCATTGAAAGTCTATTCTACCAACACTTTGATGCTTCAAAAAGTTCATAAAGAGATTGTAAAAGTAATCCATATGAATCAAGTGATTTAATCCAAGTCATTAACAATATCTTTATTTGTGTTTCAAAGATTAACGAAAGCCTTCTGGGTTTGGAAAGACATGAGGGTGAGTAAATGACAGAATTTTAATTTTTGGGTGAACAATCGCTTTAAAT
The DNA here is from genome assembly GCA_037950665.1 of Hypophthalmichthys nobilis. Lineage (NCBI taxonomy): Eukaryota > Metazoa > Chordata > Actinopteri > Cypriniformes > Xenocyprididae > Hypophthalmichthys > Hypophthalmichthys nobilis. Next base: position 12,486,371 of record CM075483.1, on the reverse strand, counting down.
TTAATACTCATCCTTAATGTCTATGTATATTTATTATAATTAGCCCCCAAATGCAGCATAAAAATTAAACGGTGCACGTTTCATTTTTATCAATGATGCGGTCAAACATCTAAAAAGAAAATGTGGAGGTCAGATTTCCGATACATTTTTGGGCACAAGCACTGCTGTGGAATGCGTCAAGAATAAACCAGACTCTAAATTTCCTTGATTTTTTTTTTTATGTAAAGCGCTTCCATACCTAAAACTGCAGTCCTATCCATCTGTGGTTTGAATGTGGCTTTTCTGGCTCCTAAAGCTGAGTGTCTCTGGAATAATCTCTCATTCACACTGACTCACAGTCTATCTGTGTGACTGTCTATGTGAGGAACTCATGATTGACGGGAATGCTTGGACTCTCCGGTACCGCTCAGCGAGCATTGCCTGTTACGGGCTTACTCACGCTCAGGTTAAGAGATAGCCAAACCGTGAGAAAGCACCTCATTGTTCAGCATTCACAATGGTCACTATGAGCGCTGAATGGCACTCACAGCTACGAGCAAAGAAACTAATTAGCATAATAGTACAAATCCTGCTGACCACTTAAAAGCTTGTGCTGGCGCAAGAAAACACGACTTACGTAATCCACAACTGGAAGCCAAGCCCGTCAAGAAGAGTAAAACTTAACATGCATGAATGGTTTGACCACATTCCAGATTTTTTCCACCAAAGCAAGAAAAGCTAAATGTTAAATTCTCCTATTAACCACTTTTTTGTTTGTTTGTTTGTTTGTTTTTCTGCCAGGTAAAAATTGTAAATCCGATCACTATAAATGAACACACTAAGTGACGGGAACCAGAATGCCTGCTTTAAAAAAAGATGTCAAAGACTAAAAACAGCTTGTTCTTGGAGTGTGACTATGCAATGAGTCTTCCTTGAAGGCATTACCGGACAACGGTTGTGTAACTGCTGAGATAGGAAGTATGCAAATAATTGCAGAGCAGCATTCATACCTTTAAAGCACGGTAAAGAGAAGCGTCCTATCTGTGGATGTGGAAAGATGAGCACAGCCCAGCCTGCTGAGGTGCCCCTCTCTCTCTTTTTTTGTCTCTTTTCACGTGGCTCTTTTGTCTATGTGAAATGCCCGCCATACCAGCAGACTGTGACCTGCTTTCTATAGGCTGCAGTTTCTTTGAGAACAGAGCATTCTGAACCCTCAAATGAACAAGCCCAGTTTTCTCAAAAAAAAAAACATACATGCTATACACAAATACACTACCATAAATAGGATTAGGGTCAGTAAATTATGTAATGTTTCTGAAAAAAAACTGCATTTATTTGATGAACATTATTACAATTTTACAATAATGTTTTCTATTGGAGTATAATTTAAAACATAATTAGTTCCTGTAATGCAAAGCTGAATTTTTAGCATCATTACTCCAGTCTTCAGTGTCACATGATCCTTCAGAAATCATTCTAATATGTTGATTTGATGCTCAAGAAACATTTCTTATTATTATCAATGTTGAAAACAGTTTAATATTTTTGTGAGGATTTTGATAGGCTTTTTTTATTCTTTAAGAACAGCATTTATTTTCACTGTTAATCAATTTAATATATCCTTGCTGAATGGAAGTATTTACCTCTAATAAATAAATAAAATAAATAAATAAAAATTACTGACCCCAAAGCTTTGAAAGGTAGTGTATATATTTGATTGACATCTACATTTTGTGATAATGACTTAAAAGTCATAATGAGATAAAAGTCCAGATCTCCTCAACATTTTAGTGAATGAATAACAACAATGACAAACAGGTTAGTTCACCCAGTTTCATTGACAGTCTACGCAACTACCGCTTTCACGCTTCAAAAATCATAAAACTAATCCATATGAATTGAGTGGTTTAGTTCAATTTTTCTGAAGAGACATGATCGCTTTATATGATGAACAGATTGAATTTAGGCTTTTATTCACAAATTAATGGGATGGTTCACCCAAAAATGAAAATTCTGTCATCAAATGTTAGCAAATAACAAAATTGTTTTGGCAAACAAGTCTAGCTCTATGTTGATATGTAACACCCTCTTTTCACCAATCAATTCCCAATTAATAAAGTCATGTCCTACATATTTTTCTTCTTTAATATCCGGTTTCACTTGGAAATATGTCAAATTATGGGGTTGCAAAAAGCAATTAATGTTGACTTCAAAGTTCAAACACAGAAACCATGCCTTATTCACAAGGTTGGACAGATTTTGCAACTGACAGAAAGGCAAACTAATAATAATTTTGTTATTTAACCAAGCAGACACATGTATCAAATACCATTAATTTCAAAATGTCCAAATATATCAGCCTATAACTTGTACAAACCATTTTGGAAGGCATTTACTACAATTGGATACACATTCTCTGATGTTGAAAGGACTGGCCAAAGTATCTAACACACATTGTAATAGTTCAGGATGCTGATTTGTCTTTAAGGGTGCATTGGGATTTACAGGAAGAGTTGGAGTCTCTCCACAGGAAGGAACTGTCACTCTCTTCCCTGCCATCAAAACCAGCAGCCTTTCCTGTAGAAAGTTATCTCCAGACCACAGCGGCTCCATCACACTAATGTGTTTTCTGGTGACAACATTATAGCTGCACACGGGGCCACGTTTGGGACCATGCATCTGTGTGGTTCACACAGCATACAATCACATGATCCTGTTTACCCTGTATTTTTGCCTGACCACAGGACCACAGAAATTGTGGGCTGAATCACTCTGCAAGTATGTACTAAATTCATACTCTACATTCTGCTGGATTTTTAACCCCTAACGGACTGATTCCCAATTGTGGTCAGAAGAACTTTAGACCAATATAATTATGCAGGGCTTCATTAAGACCGATTAGTCGACTAGTTCTTCAGACAAAACGAGTCACCAGACAATGCTTCAAATGAAGCAGGAAAATCCACCTTGAAAAAGCACGAGACAAAACTTGGACGCAGAGAATAAAGGAATGTGGGTGGAAGAGAGCTTGTACCTTGTCTCTGGATAAAGATTCGCAGCAGGGGATGTGCAGTGGACACGGCCTTGCCAAAGTTCTCATCGTTATTGATGGGGAGGAGGTCTCCGTGAACATCAGCGTATCCAATCATCACCTCCATGTTTGCAATCCGGTGGATTGTCATGATGAGTTTGTAGAATTCCTCAAATTTGCCGGGTTTTAGTCGATCCACTGAAAACCTGCGGAACTCTGCTCCATACTGCAAAACAAACGCAGAAGTCAGCATGCGGTCACAAAAAGATCACTACATTGCTATTTATAGGGTTTCTAACTTTTGAAGGGTCTTTTCAGTGGTTTGTGATTAGGAGATAAGGATTACTGTCCGACTGATACACTGGCCAATGTTTGCCATTTTCTAAGTTTTTATTTTTGGCCGACACTTGTTGTAACTTTTATTCCGACAGTGCTGAGAATGCCAGCGCCGCAGATAAACAGGAGCTTACACATTAGTTTACGGTCAACATAAAAGTAAACAGTAAAGAAGAAAGTAAAGCGTATATGAAAAAGTATTCTAGCATTTGCCGTTTTATTAGTAGTAATAGCTAGAAAGGCAAACGCTATAATACTTTCTCATACACCATCGGCGTTCTGCAAATATGCATTTATATCATTTAAAAGTCTTTAAATATCTAATAAATATTTTATTACATGGACCTCGCAAACCATAGCAAATCCTGCTGTTAGATCCTCCGAAGTGTGCATTTGTAGCATGCTCCGAACACACTCTTATGGTAATTAGTAACTATTTTACGTTTTGTTTTTGTATTAATTTGTACAAACTCATTCTGAAATTTTATGCAATCTGCTTAAGTCCCACTGATGGTTTATGGGTGAACTTTCATTCTTACTTATTTTCTAAAAAACGTATACGAATTGTATTGTTCAAATTCATATGTAAATCACCATCTCGTAAAATAGTTATGCTTTTAATGAGTTTTTCATGAGATCGGGTTACTAATAACTCAAAAGAACAATTCAGACTAGGCCTGTCGCGATTATTAAATAACTGTCTGATCGCAGTTATTTAACCATGGTTATTTCAGACAACTGCGATTAGGGCACAAGGGGAGACATATACCAAAAGACATGGACACAGGTTTCTGTATGTGTGTGCGTATGCTTCAATGAACACATTAATTTAGATGCACACCTTCCAGACAAACAAATATTTAAAACAAAGTTTTAAAATTTTCACATCCTCCAGGACCATGGGAACCACAGTTGGAAATCTCAAGGTTAAATCACACCAACCTCATTCTATCCCTTTTCAAACTCTAAGTAGACATAATACATGTTGTCTTATGCCTGTTTTGACAACACTTAACCAAAACTGATGTCTTATTTCTGTTATTTTTACTGGCCTCCGATTAATCTATTTAGCCTTCAGACATGTCAGGAATCACAAAACACTGACACACAGATAAAGAGTGTTTTTGCCAGGCCCCTAACAGTCTGCTCGCCTGTCTTTGCAGCTCTGCTATTTGAAATGAGGAAATGGAGACAAACAGGGACCTGAGACACAATAGAGAAGCACAATGCAGGGTGATGAGTAAGCAGAGCAAACTTCCAAAACAACACACTCTAACGGATGTCACCCCATCCCTGCAGCTGAGCTGCTCAGGTGGACAAACCCAACCAATCTTCTCAGAGCACTCCCTAAGGTCCTTGCACACAGGACACGTCATTACTTTTCCTCTGTACAGCTTTTTAAGTGTTTTGCTATGCCATTAAAGAGTTAGTTCACCCAAAAATGAAGTTTCTGTCATTAATTACTCACCCTCATGTTGTTCTAAACCCGCAAGACCTTCGTTCATCTTCGGAACACAAATTAAGACATTTTTGATGAAATCAGAGAGGTTTTTATATCTCATGGAAAGCAATGAAATTACCACATTCAAGGTCCAGAGAAGTAGTAAAGACATTGTTAAAATAGTCAATGTGAGTACAGTGGTTCAACCTTAATGATATGAAGCAACAGGAACACTTTTTGGGTGCAAAAACAAAACAAAAATAACTTTATTCAACAATTTATTCTCACTATTCGGCTCAGTATTGGCCAACGCTATTCACATGAGCACCACGACGCATACATGTGATGCTGACGCAGGAGCAAGCCAATACAGTCGGCGTTCTGACATAGAACACGGAAGCTCTGCAATGTGTCTTCAATGTAAATTGCGTGGGAGAATTACAGGGTAGAGAGGAAATTGTTGAATAAAGTCATTATTTTTGATTGGTTTTTGAGCACAAAAAAATATTCCGGTCCCTTTATGATATTAAGATTGAACCACTGTAGTCACATTGACTATTTTAACCATGTCTTTACTACTTTTCTGGACCTTGAATGTGGTAATTTCGTTGCTTTCTATGGGGGACAAAAAAACTCTTGGATTTCAAAAATATCTTAATTTTTCTTAAACTAAAAACTATAATACTATAACTATAATAATATATCAATAATACTAAAATAACACTGATTGGGATGTGGTCTAATTATCACCACAACATTTTAAACAACACCATCGCATAATGGCGGCGTATAAAGTTACCTGGTTTCAAGTGCCATGACCAAGATCAAAAATGTTCAAGCATCACTTGTTGTGTGGGATTCAACCCTACAACCCTTTGGTTACTAGCTCTGAACATCAGGCTATGGCCGTTAAGTATACCTTTGCCTACATAGTTGGAAGAGGCAATTGTCTGTTGGAGGCATATCCCCTTTACTAAAGGGGTCAAGCTGAGGTTGTCTCGAATCACGTGACTGCCATGCAGATGCGAGTCTTGACTCAATGCGTGGGTCGTCCCATCCAGCCTGAAAAACACAGGCCTCGCTTTGTCTTTCGCAACAGCGGTTGAGGCTGCAGAATCCCAGCATTCACTCATGGACTGTGCTGCTCTATGTAATTATGCCCCTAGAACGAGAGTCCTACATTAACCAATGGCAGCCTGTCATTAGCACATGAAATATAAATGTGAAGCAGCAGAAATACATTCAGAAGGTCTCTAGGGTAGCAGGAGTGTGATCAAGTTGACTACATGTGAAAATGTGCCCAATTGCAGACACATAAGCAAACATCCATCCCACCACCTACAGTAAGTGTGAGAATTTAACCCTCAATTTAACTGACAAAAAATAAAGATAAATAAATGTTTCATTCCAATCTCTTGTTTCTAATGTGAATGAATAAATTGTTTTAAAATATTAAAAGGGTGATATATATATTTTTGTTGTTGTTCTTTCCCTCAGTCACTGATAATGTTGGTCAAGATTTCATCAGCAAACAGTTGTAATTTAGCCTTATTAAATATGCTGCTCAAACTGTTAAAGTCAGAGTAAAATTATCAGGTTATTTAAACACAGATAACCACTGGGAGCTAGAAACATTTGGATAATGTTTTATTTTGCTAACACTAATGGCTTGGCCACTCCTTACTGTTATTAGCAGTTATACGGCAGGGTTGTAGGCCAAGAACAACATTATTCCTTTGTTTCTTACCATTTACTTGAATACTTACATAAAAAAATTAATTAAAGGTAAAGGTTTAAAACTTTTATTTAATTTAATAAAGTAGTGTGCTCAATAACAAATTTGTTTTTTGCTGTTGTACAGTGGAATGCTAAAGGGTTTGAAAATATCTATTTTATGGTTATTTTATGGTTTATGGCCACTGGCTAATAAAAGCTATTGGCTAATAAATTGGCTAATTTTTTTAGTCACCTCTCGTGAAATTTGGTTGTATATGCAACTAATTTACTCGCAATGTAGGGGGTTGATGGTATACTGTATTCTATATGGATCAGAGCTTTTGTTCTAACCAGCTGCAAGAGCGATATGTGACAAGCAACAGGGGATATTCTGGTTTTGGAATGATTTCTTTAAGTTAGAATATCATTGTGAATGATTTTAATAGCCATAATGAAAGAGAAAATGAATCATTTATCTCAGATGTTGAAAACTTAAAGGAAACAACAATGACTAAGATTATCAAAAGAGAACTCATTGACTGATAAATGTTAAATTTTTTTAAATTTATAATAATTTGATTATATACTCATCAATTTCTTTGCAAGTGTGAGCCACGTGCTCTTCAGATTGGTGGTAATTTTGCGATTTTGTCATATGAGATTGATTTTGACAAGTCATGTAGCCTTGTCACATCTGGTTTGTTCAGACAAATTGCTTGTCACTGGAATTATACCGCATCTGGTTAGGACAAGTTGGAAATCTGAATCTATTCTTAATTTTGTTGTTTTCCATATGCAAACTCAAGCCTAAAAACAATAACATGTCCACAGATCATTGAGAATACGGGCCTAAACAGAGCCTAACATACCCAATTTCCAACATCAAAATCCTGAGTAATGTGAGAACTGCGAAAACACTTTATCAGTCCTCAAACCCTGACAAGTTCGGGCAAGTCAAAACACGGCACTACAGCCAGATATACAGCTCTTTGTGTTAAATACTTCTGTGACATTAAACAGTACCCAAAACCTAATCTTATCAAATGTCAGTATAGCATTCCAAAAACTACAATTCCAATTGAGATCCAGCTTGGTCAGTGGAAAACGGCAGTGAAAGAGCAGTTGGAGGAGTGTTTCTGGAAGATGTACAAAGCCCTAGACACATTAGATATAACAGGGGTGTCCAAACTCGGTCCTGGAGGGCCACTATCCTACAGAGTTTAGCTCCAACTTACCACAACACACCTGCCTGGAAGTTTCCTGTATGCCTAAAAATCTTGATTAGCTGGTTCAGTGTGTTTAACTGGGGTTGAAGCTAAACTCTGCAGGACAGTGGCCCTCCAGGAGCAGGATTGGTCACAGGATATAAAGTGTTGGGAGAAAAAAAAAAAAAAAAAAAAAAAAAACAGCTCCTCACATAAGAACATTGGCTCATGGTTTACTTCAGAAACCCCCTCACACACTGTTAACACCCACAGAGTACCTCTCCAAACAACCCTTCCTTGATTGTGATGTACCGGAACTGGGAGATGACATCATAAAGAACACTACATGTGATACTGAGAGATTAGTGACATCACAACGGTGCATCACTGTTGAGTAACACATCCTTTGTTATGTTGATATAGATGTGGTTGATACACAGTGTTCCAAACATCCTAGCAGGATGATCTTAGATAACAATTTAATCAACATTCTTGCCTCGCAGCTTTCAGTTTCACACATCCATCCACTGATACTTTTCTTTGGGGGGCAAGAGTATTGGTTCTTTCAGGTTTTAGTGGGAAAGCGGGTTGATCCACAGACACCATTCCAACATTCATAGGTATCTGGATCTTCCAAGAAAGGAGAAATGTAATGGGGCCCTCTTGTCTTTACAGACCCCAAACAGTAGCTCCTTTCATTGACAACAGTAGCAGGGCTTTTCAGCCCCTGTTATGAATTAGAGCACGGCTGAATAATAGAGGCAAATAATCAGACAATGGCAACGGAGTCTGGAACTGGGCACATTGCCCACACATTCCAACAATTAGGACCATCACATCCATAACCACATTATAAAAGTTTGTCTAGCCAAAGTCTAGCCCAACAGACAACTGAGTTTTTTCAGCCACTCTTATTTATTTTTGAATATAGAGTGAATAAAGTGACAGACGTCTCAAAATCATCCAGTTTCAATGGTTCTCAGTGAGAGTGCTTTGACAGATACTGTCTCCATCAGCTTGGCTGCAACAGATGTATAGTCCACACCTCCATTAGTACGAGCGGTGACAGATATAGAGTTGTTTCTATTTGTGAAGGGTCGTTGAAGCTTTGTCAGATATTTCCCCAGGCAAATTGAACAATTACTGTATATGAAAAGCCTTTATGGCTCCACTTTGAGTGATGATAAATATATCATGCTATTCTTCAAGGGAACTATTACAATAGAATGATAGACAGACGGACATTTTAATACCATTTCCCCCATGCGATTAATAAACTAATCAATGTTAACCAGTGGTTTAAGTTTGTGCTGTAAAGCGAATAGAAGAATTCCAAAAAAATTCCACTTTGTCCAACTGACACAAATAAAAGAGCCCATCCCAATGAATCAGCTCTCATGCTTGCTTTTGTCAAATGTGTAAATATGTCCTTGTGTTGTTTGGATATTATTTTCGGACAGCTGGCAAGTTAATGAAGACAGTATTTGACCTGAACTGATGTGAAGATTACAAACAAACAAAACTTCAGAGAGCATAGAGAATCCAAGAGCAGAAAGCTCCCATCTGAAAGCCACATGCTGCATCCAGACTACAGAAACACATTTCTGAAACAGGATTTGTGCTTGATCATTTTTAAGATTTTATGTAATTTTGGAGACCTAGAATCCTGAAAATCATACACATTATCCATTAATGTGACAGTTGAAGTGCCAAAACGGTTGTATTATAACTCATTTTACTGAAGCTGACTAAAAGTTAAGCAGAAAACGCTGATGAAACAAAACGCAATTCTCAAAAGCAGAGGAAAACGTTGTTTTAAAATGACTTAGTTTAAGAAAATGAGTAAACTATCATACTATTTCATATGGCAGAATATGATTTGACATGGGCTAACCAAAGTTAGCCATCCCTATTTTTCCCATCTAAAAATATACAACATCGTGTAACTATGCAACGAAACTACTGTCGTAAAATAGTTTTCATGCATGCATTTCATACAACTCACCTTGCTTTTCACTTCCACGGCGTTCATGTTCAAGCTACGCAAAGATTGCGATTTATTATTAAAGCTCCGGTTCATTTCGCTCGCTTGAAACTTTTCAGCCCGTCCAGGATGATGGGCTCGATTTATAAGCCTGTCCCGTAATTGAACGTCTGATATTCACTTTCCAGATGCGGAAAAGTTAGTCCTCGAAAGCTATGTGACAGTTTTTCTTAACGTGAGGTCGCGTTGTGTCGGTCACTTCACAAAACTTCTGCAGAAAATTATGTGAAAGGCAAATCAGCGCCTCTCACTAGGGGGAGTGGGCTAAGTTTTCACATATGACATCATCGCTCCATCTCTCAACGACTCCGACGAGTTTCATAGTCCTACTATGGTGAAGGCTGTGCTTATGAATATTAAATACGTAACGTGACGCTGGTCCGTTAGGGGTTACGATTGGCTGAAAAGCGAACGTTAGTAAGTGGGCGGAAATTAGCTGGCGAAGTGAATGTTTAGTTCATCAACAAAAAAAAAACTTTAAGGCGTGTTTATTTCTTATTAAAATTAGAAAATTCTAAAATGGAAATTGCTCTTCATTCCAAGAAATGAATAGGTAGTTTTCTCCTCAGAAAGTGGGCGGTCTTTTCCTGCGAAGGCTGGCTTATGAATATTAATAGCATCACGTGACTGGACGCTCAAGGAAGGTTACCAAGCAACTTTAGCACGACGATTTTATTATTCATAAGCTATTCCTTAGCCATAGTAGGATTTGTAATATCTCCTGACTAACACACATCACATATGAATGTAGATTACAACATTATACACAGTAAAGGGAATATAAACGCACTCTTTTTAGAAGGCGATGTTAGGCTAATATTACAGACATTCATACAGGACGTCAGGATGTGCAGCATTACAGGGAAGCGGCTCTCAGGCGCCGATTCCCGACAGCTGCTCTGGCCAAGAATGTTATTTTAGTAACTTCTTCTGCAAACATACCACTGGCCAATAATAAAAAAGACATGTTTATCCGTGATCTGAAAACTTCCTAAAACATCCTGGGACTAGGAGTTCTCTATACTAGTAGGCCTACTCAAGATCGAAGATAACTATTAAAAATTTGATTTCTACCAAGATAAACATATTTAGTAGATATTTTGATTTGCACGTTTAATTATGGTCTCTTATGGACAAGAATACAGACACGCGGGAGTTCTAAAAGGAATTCGCAGAATTCTGTAAAAAATCATGATCAATAAGTCATGGCAATATGTTTTTACATTACTTTAACTCATAAAAATACCTTTTTATATCAATTATACGAGGTTCAACTCGGTACGTGCAATTACTAGTGATGTACTTACTGGTTGTTCTCACATTGGCCGATAGATGTCACTGCTACACAATAAAATAATCTGCCTTGCGTTAAACCGAGCAGTTCACGTGCACTGAATTAAAGGCATTTATGCATAGGCTACCCCCTACTTAAGGCTATGTACACACACACATTAGCATTATGCTATTTATACTCTATCCCTAACTTTGTTGTGTTTTTGCGGGATGTTTCCTCTTTCACCCAGCTAAATCACTGATGCAATGAGTCTGTTTTGGCTCAGGTGTGACGTGGTTCTGGTATAGCTGCGCCCTCAAACAAGTTCTCATTGGTCTTTAAAAGTATACTAAACGGAAATAATAAAATGAGTAGTACTGTACACTTTTTGTTAAAAATCCTGAACTTTCCCATCCAGTCAGATCGGTCATGGCTTCTGTTATGGTGCATCATTTTAAGTAGCCTATAGGCTATTATTTATTTCATCATAAGTGTTTAAAATAAGCAACTACACAAGGACCTTACTATTTCAGTTCTGTAAGTTTATTATGTCAGTGAATCTCTTTTAAATAGCCTAAGCCTATTTCATGTGATCCATATCTTTTTAATAAGTTCAATCTACTGAATTGTTTTACTGTTATGGCATCATTTTGAAGAAATGTATGTTCTTTGTTATTTTGTATATGTGTTGTGAATTTTTAGCTCATAAATAAGGTTCACGGCATGGTGTTAACAGTGATTAACAACTACAAATCTAAATGGAGGCTGGGTGTGAGAGCTAGAAACCTTTTAAGCTGTAGTGATGCAATAATGAAATTTTTTAATGTGTTAGCATTTTAGCACTTCTGATTCTGGTTCTAAAGTCTTTGGGATTTTTTTTTTTTTTTTTTTGCTTAAATGCAATTGCAGTTATTTGCAGAATTATCATCTTTACATGGGTTGAACATCGGCACAACTCCTCAGCGCAGATTAATCTAATGTTTTGAGGAGAATTTGTGGCTGTCAGTCTAATCTCTAATTGTCCATTTGTCATACCATACAGTCTGCCAATGATAAGTTTAATTATTCCGGCTGCTGTGAGATGATGTGAAATGATCCGCCACCGTCAGCATCCTCACATGATATAACCTACTAGTTGGGACTCGTTCTTTATGTAAACAGACGTGACGTAATGCTCGAATTTCCCGCAGAAATCCACCAGTACCACCCGAATTAGAAAACATTATTACAAGCTTATTGTGAATCTGGCTAAGGTAAGGAGATAGTTTTGAACACTGGCTGGTTATGTACTTGCTCAAAAACTCAAAATTTTTAACTAAAAAAAGTTACTGACAGCAGCTTTAAATAAAGACCGAAAAAGTTGTTTATGGAAACGTGGAAGTCATGCGACCATGGCCTATGTTAAGCTTTTTACTTCTGTAAATTATATTTAGGCTATCATTTAAACCAAAAGGTCCAGTTATGACATTTTGATTACATATTACGAGGTCAAAATAATTGTTCACAATAAGATCTATAACATGCATGTATAAAATAGGCTTTAAAGCTGCAGACAACAAAACTGCAGAATATGGAGATTGGAGACTAATTTAGTTATCAATTATTTGGTTCTTGGTGTGACGGGCCTTAGCAAAATACACAAAATGCACCATAATAGTACTATAGTCCATGACTTGAGTCTTCCACATTTAAATATAACTCTGTCGCCCCCTTGAGTACTACTGAGGTTTGTTACTGCCACAGTAACGCAAGAATTCATGTTTAAAAGAACCGCATGCTATACAATGTGTTGGTCAAACATTTGCATTTGTGCTTGCATACTTGCGTAGTATATTCTTCTGTCCTTCTGCTTTGTTGCTGCAGGGCCCCTTATAACCCCAGAGGGCAGTGTTAAAACCCAGGCCAAAACAGAGGCCCACATATACATTTTATGTGTAACTCGAGATGTAAGACAGAGATCAGAGTGAAATGCTCTGATTGCCATTGCTGATGTGGAGACTTTTGAACTGTTCCAGGGTCAGTCACGCTTGTCACATAGTAATCGTTATAAGAGCAGAGCTGATCTGGGATCTGCATCCCATTTGTGTTTTGACTGGTCTCAGAGTGATTAAACAAGATTAACGGGCTTCAACCCCTGCAGTCATGCCTGTATGCAGCCACTAATAGGCATTTGCTGAACTCTAAACAGCGATGGGAAGCTCGTCATTATAGGGATATCAGCGTTTAGAAGCTCGTCTTGAAGGCTGTGTCTCCATAATAGATTTTAGTGTCTACAAATCCATACAAATATGCCATTACATTACTGGACTGTCAGTAGGCAATGTTTGAAATGAGGCTTCAGATAACAGCTTTAAGTGACAGCATACACAGAAGAACTAGTGCCATTTTGAGGTACTTATTTTTTACCCTGATGAACCATGAAATTGAAGCACTGTTTTAATCAAATATTAAATATTTATATTCTTCCCCCATTGGATTGTTTCAAAAACGTAAGAATTTGAAACTTAAGCTTTTTGCACCACTAGGGGGAGACAGATCCCATAAGATAAAGCACATTTCAGACAAAGAACACCACATGAGACCATGAGATGGGTTTTCTGACATATTTTTAGAGACCTTAGAAAACAATCTACATAAGAATAAATGTGCAGTTTTTTACAGTTACTACCCTGGTAAAAAAAAATAAAATCCCTTTGTGCTTGGAAATAAGTACTGGTTATATTCTGTTCTTTTACAACACTAATATAAAAACTACTGTAGTATTGTGGCTAAGAACAATCTATTCATATTTCCAGATCGATTTGGTCAACAATATATTTTCAGCAGTCATTACTCAAGTTAGAAATCATTCTAATATGCTGATTTGCAGCGCAAGAAACATTTCTTATTATTATCAATGTTGAAAACAGTTGTGCTGCTTAATATTTTGTGGGAAAACATGAAACACTTTTTCCAGAATTCTTTAAATAGAATATAAAATATTAATTAAAAAAAGTTCAAAAGAACAGCATTTATTTGAAATACAAATATTTTGTAAAAGCACAAATAGTTACTGTCGCTTTTGATTTAACGTGTCCTTGCTAAATAAAAGGCTATTCATTTCCCCAAAAGAACTTCCCTCAAACTTTCAAAAACATTAAATCATTTTAATTATTCCAAACCTTTGACCAGAAGTTTGTATCATAAGAAAAAGACCCCAGGAATCTCACATCTGTGTTCTCTGAAATTTAGGAAGAAGGATCCCAACATTTGCAAAGATAATGAACTTAAAAATTCTCATCAAAATCTCCCATGACTAAATTTTGAGCTGTGCGAATCAAATGAAATTTACAGGCCTAGCTCTGTATGACAACAACTGTCTCAGGTCTTTTTTATTTCTACAAAGATATTTAAAAAACAAACATCTGAAATTTGCTGAAATCAATAAAAACTCCATTATGTCTCCTGATCTAGAAGAGCATCTTAGAGTAATAACATTTTCCTCGGACTTGGTGCCTCTGACGCTAATATAGACCAAAACAATCTTTGACAGAACGGGACATGCGCCATGAGTGATGTTTAGTATTCAATTTATTCAAAATTAGATTCCTCTACAATATTACTCCACGTGCAGGTATCTAGGGCATAGAGCCCAGATTACAGTATGCAGACCACAATTTGCATGTAATAAATCATATTTTGATAACTGGTCATGTCAGATGACTTCAGTTTGAATTTGCTGATGTGTCGAGTTGAGTTGTATTTTATTGTTTGTGTTGATGCATGCTCATATGTTTTCTCATTCATTCAGCTGCACAAGTTGATAGATTACACTCTACGATTTAGTCACAATGAAATCAAAATGAACAATTTTTATTTTTCTAGGCGGGGAATATTGCAGTATTTATTAGAATTGATTTAGCTGTGCACATTATTATTTTTTTCCAAATCTATGTACATTCTTATCTTTAATCAAAATAACTTGCCCTCCCTCTTGCAACGACATCTCTTCTCTGATGACGTGTTTGACGTGAGGGCGGGACAATTTGTCACTCACAGAGACTGTGATGACGCGTTTTAACGGTCATCAGCATCGTAAATCTTGCAACTTTTATTTTCATTTTTAAAAAGATGTATGTATATTTACAACACTATACTTAGTATTATATTACCTTTGCATCAAATTACAAAAAACTAGTTAACACTGCTGAGGGTGTTTCTAACGTGGCTATGGAGTGACGGTAAAGTTGACATCTTTCTCATTCTGACTGCCGTTATCAATCTCTATTTTTTTCATCTTTTTGAAAGTTGTGAAAACACTGTTGTTGAGTTTTTCTTTTGCTATTTGAGCAAATGGGAACACAAAAAATATATACATATATTGAATGTATTCTCTTATTCACCGCTATCAAAGACTATAGAATAACCAAAGTCCCTTTAAGACAAGTCATTTCACTCAGCGGCCATCTTTGAAATGCCTCTCGGGCATCTAAGTGCAGCTCCTGTCTCTTTGAATGGGGAAACATAAAATTCTCTAAAGCTGTTTGCCAAGCTTTCGATTAAATTTCATATTTGAAATCACCAATGAAATCTGACAACAACTATTTCATAAATTTTATTTCTAAACGCTCGAATCATGACAAAAAAACTGTATTTTTCAGGCTGGATCAACCTAATGCGCATACGCAGTCCTAAATGCGCGTCTCTTGTGCCTCATTTCGGAGGCGCGCGTCTGACTGTTTCTATAGAAACCGGAGCTTCTAAGGGCCACTGCAGTGAAGCGATGACTTTACCAATCGGCGATTGGCTCTTATTTAGAAGGCGGGACTTATTCCGCCATATTACGCGTTGCACTTTCTCCCATTCATAATAATACGAGTGAGGCGTCTTGTGTTATTCTATAGTCTTTGGAATAACACAAGACGCATCACTTGTATTGGTTTGAATGGGAGAAAGTGGAACGCGCAACATGGCGGAACAAGTCCCGCCTTCTAAATAAGAGCCAATCGCCGATTGGTAAAGTCATCGCGTCACCGTTAGAAGCTCCGGTTTCTATAGAAACAGTCAGATGTGTGCCTCCGAAATAAGATACAAGAGAAGCCCATTTAGGACTGTGCATGTGCATTAGCTTGATCTAACCTGAAAAATACCGTTTTTTTTTTGTTTTTTTCATGATTCGAGGAGCAAAATCTATGAGACAGTTGTTGTCAGATTTCATTGGTGATTTCAAATATGAAATTTAATTGAATGCTTGGCAAACAGCTTTGGAGAATTTGATGTTTCCCCATTCAAAGAGACAGGAGCTGCACTTGAATGCCCGAGAGGCGTTTCAAAGATGGCCGCCGAGTGAAATGACTTGTCTTAAAGGGACTTTGCCGCTATGGAATTTTACCCAACTATGACGACTTCCGCTTCTGAGAAACCCGGAAATGTGAAAATGGTCTAGGCTATAGCAAACCACAACGATTCAATCAGTTCCCGATGGACCAAATCAAGTCCTGGCCTACATTTTCTATTGATCGAGAAGCCGTTTCACAATAGGGAAGAAAAGACTTCTTCTCAACTCAATCTCAACTTCCGTTTCATGCCGACTTTAAATGAACTCGTGGCCAGCTGCCCCTGAGCTGCACACATGAATGCATATCCAAAGGAGAAGAATGAAAGATCCTCTGTGAGAAATTCCTGTCAGAAGGTTCCTGGAGAGTAGACGCTTTTCCATTTTTCAGAAGTAAATAGGCTATCCCCTCAAACTCACACAGACATTCCTGAATGTCAGCACAAAGAAAAAGCAAAAAGGGGTTAGTGGGAGAGAACGATTACAATCGAAAGAAAGGAAGGGAAAAAATACTTCCCCAAAATCAAGCATTTTTTCCTTGAAAACCTGATTAAAACCTTGAGAGTGTGTTTAAAACATATGGATGATCTCAGCGTCTTCAGACTGGAGGAAGTAAGGACAGTATACTCTTACACAGGCCGCTGTGATTAGGACCACATTTCAGCTGATGCTCCACTGACTTTACTTCTTCTTCACCGCGGCGCTCGTGGTCTGTCCTGATGTAGGGATGAAACAGAAGCCGTGATGGCGTGAGAAGACTTTTGAATGGGAACTCCTTGTTTTTGGCACAACCACCGTCCAATCCCTTGTGAAGAGCGTTCTCTGTCTCAACACGTAGTGAGAACAAATGGAGCATTGGCTGTATTTGCTTAGTCAAAAAGGCCAGCTTTATATAATTGAATGGCAAAGTTAAGATTATATACCTCCTTGGTGACATTCATATCCTTCATAAAACAAGTCCTGACTGAAAGAAATGTTTCTTGAGCAGCAAATCAACATTGGTCCGACGGCAACATCGTGTCCGTGGCCAAAAATAGTCGCGGTAGGACGGCATAAATCGGTAAAAATATGTAACACAGAACATTTCCTAAAAATGCATTCAGATACGTTTCATAACTTTCATTTTGGAACTATTTTTCAACCATGACGGGATGGGACGTGTCGGAAGGACGTCTTTTAAACGGTCATTAAACGTCCAAAATGTTTGCTGGAATACTATGATTTCTGAAGGATCATGTGACACTGAAGACTGGAGTAATGATGCTGAAAATTTAGCTTTGCCACCACAGGAATAAATTACATTTTAAAATATATTCAAATAGAAAAAAATAAAAAATGTTTTTACTGTATTTTAGATCAAATTAATGCAACCTTGGTGAGCATCAAGCACAATAGTTATATTTATTATTATTTCCAATAGGGAAAATATACAGAAATGTACACTTATGTTCAAAACGTTGGTTCTTTTTAAGACATTGCAAGTTAATTTATGTGTCAAAGTTTAACACTCAGGGTTAGGTGTCTGTTTGCACAATAATAATTGTGATGTTTGCCTTAGCAACATGGTTTGTCTGTATACCTTTCCCAAGCTCAAGGTCGTTATTTATGAATATTTTCCCCATTGTACATATTGCCTACAAACAAACAGCATGCAGATGTTTTCTTAATGAACAGTTACGATATGCACACGCTCAAGCAAGAGAAGCGCAGAATATGTCTAGAAGCTGTGCCTAGCTTGCCGTTGTCAGGGTTTGTTCCCGTGCCTGAAGCCTAGTGGTGTCAAAACACTCTTCACTTTTTCCAGAAGAATGAAAACACAAGCCATCTGGAGCAGGGGTCAAAGTGTAATTTCAGGCATGGTAATGAGGATGCTTGTTGCTGGAGGATGTGTGGAACACACAGCAGTGGGTCTGTCTGCCACTGGAGTGAGCATTAAACTAACAGCACTACACAATCTCAAATATGCCTTCCTCTTTCTCTCGCAGTATTCTTCACATTCCTCTCTGTACTTGTATTTCACTTAAGGCATGATTGGTATAAAGAGAGCTGTTCTAAAAGGTTGGCAGCAACATTGGACTGCCTAAGACACTTTCATCTGGGCAAATTCTGCAACATCACATGTATGCTGCATAGAGAAAGCATATAGTGTGACAATTCCGCCAAGAGTAGAGAGAAACGATACACTTTACAGTGTGGTTCAGTTTTTTTCAATATTATTAGATTTTTTAAAAATTTGAATAAAATGAAAACTAAAAGACTTTTAAATCACATGAGCCAATATTTTATTCACAATAGAACATAGATAACAAAACAAATGTTTAAACTGAGAAATTTTACACTTTCATTCACTAAATGGGCTCATTTCAAATTTGATGCCTGCTACAGGTCTCAAAAAAGTTGGCATGGGGGCAACAAATGGCTGAAAAAGCAAGAAATTTTGAAAAGATTCAGCTGGGAGAACATCTAGCAACTGATCAAGTTAATTGATATCAGGTCTGTAACATGATTAGGTATAAAAGGATATCTTAGTGAGGCAGAGTCTCTCAGAAGTAAAGGTGGGCAGAAGCTCTCCAATCTGTGAAAGAGTGCGTAAAAAGATTGTGGAATACTTTAAAAACAATGTTCCTCAACGTCGAATTGCAAAGGCTTTGCAAATCTCCTCATCTACAGTGCATAACATGATCAAAAGATTCAGAGAAGCTGGAGAAATCTCTGTGCGTAAGGGACAAGGCCGAAGGCCTTTATTAGATGCCCGTGGTCTTCGGGCCCTCAGACGACACTGCACCACTCATCGGCATGATTGTGTCAATGACTTTACTAAATGGGCCCAGGAATACTTCCAGAAACCACTGTCAGTAAACACAATCCACCGTGCCATCTGCAGATGCCAACTAAAGCTCTATCATGCAAAAAGGAATGTGAACATGGTCCAGAAGCGCCGTCATGTCCTGTAAGCCCAGGCTCATTTAAAATGGACTGTTTTAAAGTGGAAAAGTCGATTTCAGGGAAAGCCTTGTGTATTTCAGCAGGACAATGCAAAACCACATACTACAGCTATTATAACAGCATGGCTTTGTCATAGAAGAGTCCAGGTGCTGAACTGGCCTGCCTGCAGTCCAGATCTTTCACCTATAGAGAATATTTGATGCATCATTAAACGAAAAATACGTCAAAGACAACCACAAACTCTTCAGCAGCTGGAAACCTATATCAGGCAAGAATGGGACCAAATTTCAAAACCAAAACTCCAGAAACTCATAACCTTGATGCCTAGATGTCTTCAAACTGTTTTGAAAAGAAGAGGAGATGCTACACCATGGTAAACATGCCCCCGTCCCAACTATTTTGAGACCTGTAGCAGGCATCAAATTTGAAATGAGCTCATTTTGTGCATAAAATAGTAAAATTTCTCAGTTTAAACATTTATGTTATCTATGTTCTATTGTGAATAAAATATTGGCTTATGTGAAAGTCTTTTAATTTTCATTTTATTCAAATTTAAAAAACATCCCAACATTTCTGGAATTCGGATTGTAATTAAGTACATCATTAAAACTGGACTATTTTGCCAAATTTGTCTGTGCATGATATTTTTTTATGCTTATTAGCTCAGCAACATGCTAACATCAAACTCTATTAGAATCATTTGCGATTATTCCAAATCAGTCACATATGAGTTTTTATTTCAGTAAAAAAATCTATTCCAACCTGCATTTCTATCATGATCACAGCAGCTCAATGTGTCTGCAGCGCATGCAGTAACCACCAGGCCTCAGCTCTGACATTATGAGTTTATTGACCAAGCCCATTGATACTATCAGTCAGTCAGTGACATGAACCTGAAAACCTCAATGATTTACATTTCCTAGTCTGCCAATAACCACACAAAACAAATGTGTTATCAACCTGGAATCAAATACAATAACAAAAGCACATTCATTCAAATTCAAAACGACTCTTCCCTGTTAGTTTTAAATAGTCACTCATTTCTGAAACTCAAAGGAGGTTATTTTTTCTCAGTGCAGTCTACTTCACTGTAGAGGACCATTTCCTCTTGTTTGATACTCCGGGGGCCTGTGACATGGTTAGGAAGCAGGGTTAATTGGCTCTCTCTTTGCCCTCCTGTAAATTACAAACATACCTCTCGTTTTTCCTTTTTTTCACTCTCTCTCTACCTCTCTGACTTTCTCTCCCACTCTCTTTCTCTCTGAGGAGCTCCGTCTGGCTCATCTAGATTATCTTCTACTCAGTGCGGCCCGCTTTCATTATCATCACGACAACCTCGTCAGTCTCCAGACGCCCTCATGCAGGTTGAGCTGGCGCTGTTTGTGAGTGCAGCTTACTGTTCAGAGAGAGAACATCAAAGCTCTCGCAGGAAATGTGTGCTGTACTGCAAACCAGTTTGGGTCAATATGGCAGATGAGAGGCGGCAAACATCTCAAGGGGTGAATGATACAAACAAGCAGCCACACTAAGCCCGGAAGTCATTTTCAGATGGCAACAGCAAGGAAAGAAGTGTTAAAGAGGATGGTCAGGTAATAACACGCTTTACTGGTTTTCTCTCAAATGTTACTAAAAACATATCAGATGTATGTAGAGGACCATTCTACAACTGCTGAAGCAGTTTCGAACACCAGCTTGTGTTACAGGAAACAAAGCTGCAGTCCGTAAGTTTTGCCTCTTTGTCGCCATCTCTGTTTGAAACCTGCAATTGCAGTTATTGCGGAATTATCATGTTTACGTGGGTTGTGCATCGGCACGGCTTTTCAGCACGGATGAATCTAATGTTTGCTGTCAGTCACCACATTGGTGTGGATACTGTACTTTGGAATCACAGATTCTACGTCTATGACCAAAATAAGAATTTTCACCATAAACTGTCCTCTGAACAAGTAAGTAACATGTCTGCCACTTTTGTTCTGACCAACTGAGAAAAAAAGCATTACAATCGCGCTACCAATGGTGATTAAATCTTAACGATAGCTTAGCTCGGATCACATCAAACAGTGCAAATTATTATTGTTACTTTGTTCTCAAATTGTTAATGTTAACAACAGCATTGCGTGACTACGTGTATTTAGTGTGTATTAGCGTTACCTGTAGATTTCAATTTCTGTACAGTCTAGCTACTGTGAGAAAAGGCTATAAATGATCCGCTGCCTGCAGCTTCCTCACAATATAGCCTACTAGCTGGGACTCCTTCTTTATTTAAACAGATGTGACGGTAATGACGCAAAGACGAATGGCTGGATGCTCTAATTATGACGCAAAGCTCGAAGCTGGATGCTTTTAGATTGTTATCATCTTCCTCCTGTTTTCATTTTGTTGTCATGGTGATTCATTGTTTCATTGATTAGTTTACACCTGTTTCATATTGATTTCTATCTTGCGTATATAATGCCTTAAGTTCTCTCAGTTCATTGTTTTGTGTTGGTTGTGTTTAGGGCACAGTTTTATTTTATTTTCAAGTTGGAAATCACTTATTTGTTTTGTTTTAATAAAGTTAAGGTGCATATATGATCCACTAAGCTCTCCGCATCATCATCATCTTCATCTTAACTTTACAAAACACAAGATCAGAAAGGATTTTAAAATGGATCAAGCAGCTGACTTTATTGCCCTTTCCTAGAAGAGCTCCCTATTTTGGAATACACCATTCGCTTTTGCTAGTTTTCCCAGCGCTCTAATTTTGATTATGTGACTATTAAATCTATATACTGGGAGCCAATTCTTACAGACTAATAGACTTAGAGCCACTTCCCACCCTTGCCCCCACCCATGAACCTCTTCCTCCTCTGGTGGTCCAGTCCAATTTCCAGTTTTCTTCTTCGTCATCGCTGGTGCTGCCTAGCTCCAAGTCTTCTTCATCACCACTGGTACCACCCAGTGCCAAGTCTTCTTTGTCAGCATTGGTCCTGACCAGTTCCAAGTCTTCTTCGTCACTGCTGGTCCTGCCCAGCGCCAAGTCTCCATCATCCCTGGAGGTCCTGCCCAGCTATCAATTCCCTTCTTCTCCAAGTATGCCACCCAGTTATTTGGTGTGGGCTATGCTGGTCCTGCATGGCTCCTCGGCTCCTCCTCCTCCGCCGGCTCAGCCCAGTGATGTTAAAATGTCTCGAGCCTCGGTCTTCAGCTCCGCCATGGTGTAAGGATCCCCTGGCTCTGCCTCGGACCTCCGAGCTCCAGGCTCCACCTGGGACCATCATCCTTCCGGTTCCACCAGGCTCTGTCGTTCCTCCGGCTCCCCATTGGTCAGTTTTCGCTCTACCTTTACTGTGGACTTCCACCCCTCCGGCTCTGCCGGCTCCCCCTTTACACTGGCTCCGCCTCAGTCCTCACTCGTTGTCTTGGAAGTCACTCTTTTGCTTTGTTTAAATACAGTTAAGCTGCTTAATGATCCACTATGCATCATCTTCATCTTAATCTTCAATAATTTACCATCTGAAATTAAAATTGTCAGCTGTTAAAAATTATTGAAAAGTTTCATTATGAAACAGGGTATATGACGAATTGAAATGAAAATAAAAAATAAAAAAATTGTTAAAAAGGTTAATTAGTTTCATTTAAATGTAAATTTATTCATTTAAATGAAAATATTGTAAAAAATTGTATTTATTTCAATTTAATTCTAAAAAAAGTAGTTAAAAAGGTTAATTAGGTTCATTTAAATTTAAAACATTTGTTTAAATAAAAATATTTAAATAAAATATATTTATTTCAATTTAATTCTTAAAATGTGTGATACTATTTGTTGTTTGTTGTCTTTGCATGAGATTTGTACATTATTTTTTTGTTGAAAGAAGTCTATTATGCTCACCAAGGCAGCATTTATTTGATCAAAAACACAGTAAAAACAGTAATATTGTGAAATGATATTTTGTATTTTTATATATTTTGAAAATTTAAAATAAAATATTAAAAGTTTAAAAGAAAATTAAAAGATTTCTGTCATATAAATTGTTACTATAAGCTTCTATTCATCAAAGAATCCTGAAAAAAAGTTTCAAAAATTTTAAGCAGAAAAAAAAACCTGTTTTAAACATTGATAATAATAAGAACCTTTATTAATAACTGAGCACCAATAATATTAATAAAACTAGCACCAAATTAGTATATTGGAATGATTTCTGAAAAATCATGTGACACTGAAGACTGGAGAAAATGGCTGCTAAAAATTCAGCTTCCCCATCACAGGAATAAATTACATTTTAAAATATATTCAAATAGAAAACAGTTAAACTGTTAAGCCTATGAATTTCTTTGTTTCAGAAAAATCTTAATTGTTCCAAAGTTTTGATCGATACAATATTTTTTTGATACCGAAATGACTATTGTGATATAAATTTTTGGTTACATGGCCCACTCCTGCTGCCTTTGCCTTCATCAATACTGCTGTCACACTGGCTGTCAATACCTGAATTTGCAGTTCTGCCCTTTTCCCATCAATACCCAGTTATCCATTATTACCAGCATAAATCCCCTACACCCTTCTGAAATCAATAATCAATACCCGATATCCGCAATTCCCAGTAAACTACCGTTGTGCAAACCTTAATTCCTAATATTGCGAGAGAGAGAGAGAGATACATGGACTCCTGCTGTACCTTTACCTGCTGGTGTTATTGTTGGACAGTGTTCCTTTAGAAAAAAGAGTGATTTACACACTTTTTAATGTCATATTTTCGTAATATTTGCGATGTTTTATAATTTTTGTAATATGGATTATTTTCTCATCCAATTTTTTGAGGAGGCACTGCTTCCCTTGCCTCCTCAGAGGAAACGCCCCTGCCCGTAACGTAGGGTATACCTGAATCACACGCATGTACACACATCTCCAGTAATCAGTCCCCTAAAGCAGCCCAGATTCTACCGGTAAATTTATAGGACTAATAAAGATGTGAAGGAGGGAGCTCTCAATGGGACAGACCTGCTGTCAGACAGGTAAGCAGCAGAGACTCATGGCAGGACAAGGGCGCGGCTGGCACACGCATTATTACTCACCCCATGGATCCAGCAGGACTGATCGTGAAAGTCGATCGAAGGACAGGAAGTGACCTGCCCACCACCCCACCTCTTTTTGAAGGGGAGCTGCATGGATGGAGTCTCACATGGGTTAGAGCTATTTTTGCTCTGCTGTGTCTGAGAGTTATTGATTGTTCAAAAAAAGTATGTGCACAGTAAACTGAGGTCTCTCCAACTGCAAAGCCTTTAGAGACTGGTTGCAGTTAACATTTTTGGGTTCAATTATATTCAGGAAATTTGATTTCATAATAGTGATGACAGTCCTATTGTCAGCAAGAAGTTGCAGCAAGGGTGAAATAAAGGCTGGATCTAGTTGCAAGCAGTAGATATTTAATGAAAAAAAGCTGAAAATAACACTTCTCAAATCCGAATACAAAACATGGCAAACAGAACAACCACTAAATAAAGACAAGTTCGAAACTCGGACAAATGTGACATTATCCCCACCCCCCTTCAAAAAGACAGGGGGCTGTCACGATAACTGCAATATTGTAATATTGTAATTTTTTGGCCAACTGGCTCTTTTTACTCAAGACTTGTACAATTGTGATTTGCACTAAACAATCCTAAACAGACAGAGAGTGAGAGAGAGATAAACTGAACAAGTGCGATTACTTGGATCTGTCCTTCTTCAGGTCAAGTCAAGTCAAAAAAAAAAAAAAAAAAACATCTGTCAACATTTAAGGGTATTTCCTATGAATAGTGTCAGTGCTGGTCAATGCAATGAATCAATGCTATTGGTCTCTATGAAGTGAAGCATCAGCTTCAGCATTACCCTGGCGACACACTGCTGGTTTGTTGAGCCTTGTAAAGTGGTGCTCAAAGTTAAAATAATTTCAACACCTTGTTTCATGAATCAGCATTTTTAAACATATTAGTTGAATGAACGGTTTAATGACCCACTCAAAGACAGTCTCTTGCCGCCACCTAGTGGTGTAACAATGTAACCTGCACTGACTGACAGCCTGTCTAGAACGCAGAGACAAGCAGTGATGCTGATACTGGTTGAAATATCAGCAGTTTTAGAAAGCCCCTCGTCCAGTCATATTCGAGGATCGGAACTAACTGTTATACATATAACAATAACCAAACAAGTTTATCGTCAGATTTACGTTCTGTTTTGTGGACCCTTATTTTGATATTTTGTTCTCTTTCCTTTAGTTCCTGTTTCCCTGCTCTTTTTAGTTTTGGTTTCATTGGTTACTGATTATGTCCTCGTTTGTTTATATAGTTACGTATTAGTTTCACATATATTTAGTTTACTTTCCTTTGTTCTCCCTAAGTTTATATAGTCCTGTGTTTCAGTCTGTTTGGATTATTAATAAAGCCTATTTTCTTTTTGAATCTCTTTCGTCTTCATGCCTGCTGACCACATTATAACAATTATTTATATAGCAAAAAAAAAAAGTTAAAAATGGCAATAATATCGCATATCGTGATATTGAGCTACTCAAAATCACTGCAAGGGAAATGCATCGAGAGGTGACTTGTGCGGACTTGAGACAGCCAGGTATCCCAGAATGCATCTCGCACTAACCAGCAAGCATCAATAACCTGTGTAATTTAAACATATCACTGTTATTATGTCATGATATGTAGTTTTAAGAGTTTTTCAGACGAGAATATACTGGTTTAAAGCTCAAATTTGTGGTTTATTGATAAAGATAGCGCCTTTCTGAAAATTTGATCTGACGTTTTCGGAGTTGTGAGATCCAGGCGATCACTGGGCGCTCATCGCTCATGTACCCAACAGAGTACAGCCTCACCTCGGCTAGTCCTTCTGACGTTTGCTGCTGGCTCTGATGTCTCTGTAGCAGTTAAACATGACATAATTCGTCTTTTGTATATCTAACGGGCGATCTTTGGTCTCATGAATCTATAATTTGTTCCGTGGCAAATCGTTTTGGCTGAGGGCAAAGTGACGTTTTATAACTTTATATATTTAGGCTATTTAACTTTACTGTTGTAGCCTACTAAAGCACTGATTTTGTACGCTTGACTGAATTGTTTGCTTTATTTCTTATTGTATATTCTTATACCTTTTATAATGGCTATTACTGATCATTAAAAATGACATTTAACAAAAAGAGACAGGGTTGTGTTTTATGTTAATTCATTTTATTACAGTGAAGACAATCAGAGTATGCACATATATTAATATGTTTAATATTTTTGAAATGTAAACGAAAAGAGGCAGGGTTGTTTAATATTTCGTTTTGTTATAAATACTATATATGCAGACATTGAAGATATCAATGAACGCGTTGCCTGAACCACATTTGTGAGGCTATTAATATGTTTGTTTGTTTGTTTGTTTGTTTTTTAAATAAAACGAAAAGAGGCAGAGTGGTGTTTTATAACACATTTCGTTTTATTGTTGCCTAAAATATATACAGAGATAACCAGAGAAGCCAGAGCGAGCTGAGTGACGTTATCAAGTACGCTGCTGTACCATTTGCAGAATCACCGGACTTGTGTTCTCCCATTCACGGGAGTTCGTTCTGAACTTTGCGAACTTGGTATTGAGAAATGCCTAGGGACTCGGCAGACCGAGGCAGAGCCAGAGGGAGAGAGGACAACAGTGGAGCCAGAGGGAAGGAAGACCGTGGTGGAGACAAAGGGGTGGAGGGAGGTGTAGCCGGAGGACTGGATGTCTGTGGTGCAACCAGGGTGATGACTGACCAAGACGGAGCTGAAGGAACAAGGGAGCTCAGCGGAGCTTGAGGGATGATGGGCAACAGTGGAGGCAAGGTAGCATGGAGCCAAGGTGGAGCTGATGGGTCAACAGAACGAGGTGGAGTCCAGAGCTCGGGGGCTTAAGGTGGAGCCATGGGATCGACACATCTAGGCAGAGCTGGTGAACTGGAAGCCCAAGGTGGGCCCGAGCTACAAGGTGTAGTCAACAAAAGAAAAGCCAAAGGGGTATAGGGAGCCAGCGGAGACAGGGCCGAATTACTAGATGGCATGGTCAGAGGAGGTGATCAACAACACTGCGACAAAACAGACTTGGTGCTGGGTGATGTAACAGACTTGGTGCTGGGTGGGACCAGTGGTGACAAAGAAGACTTAGAGCTTGAGCTGGGTGGGACCAGCGGTGACAAGGGAGATTTGGAACTGGCCAATGAAGGAGTCTTGGAACTGGGCAACGAAGGGGACTTGGAACTGGATGACCAAGGAGACTTGGAACCAATCTTGTCACATTCCTCAATTATCACAATGGGTTTCAAGCTCAGCACACTCACTTCAGCATTGGGAATTTGGGCGGGGCTCCACTCAGTGCCTTCACACTCAATAAGTATTCCCACTGGAATGGACACGGGGATCGGCTCACACACCCGGGCTTTACATCCTTGTTGGGTTTCAACTCTGTAATCGTGGCGGACTCAGGCTCTGAGTCTGTGGTGGGCTCAGGTGTGTGTTCCGTTGGGGGCGTGTCTGCTGGTGCAGCGTGCTCTGAGTCAACTGCCTCGAGGGCAGGCATGCTTTAGCCTGCTGATTCAACTCAAAATAACACTACAAACACAGGGCTATATAAATAAAGGCTAATCAAAGGGAGGAAACAAGAAACAAGTGTGGCAACTTAATCAAACAACGAACAACCATAGCAACAAATGCGAGCACTGGAAACAGAACAGAAAACCGTGCAAAACCAACTTAGAATGCAACTGGAGCAAGACAAAGTGTGTCACTTATTATGTGGACTCAATTAGAATCAAATTTTGTGTTGCTGCATCTTTAAACAGTTATTTTTATTACATTATTGCACTTGACAGATGTTTTTTATCCAAAGCAACTTACATTCAAGCTAGAGACTAACTGATACTGTTTCTTCATGGTCGATAAATTACAGAATATTTTTGTTAACTAAAAATCTCACACACCACTTGAACTTGCTGAATCGCGCAACGTTTCAGTCAACAGAACTTCCTCAATAAAAACACCCATTCCCGCGCATAAAACAAGGTATCTGCAGTACTTTTCATTTTTGCACAAACTGTAGGCTACTCTTTAGATTCATCATGTATACTGTCGCTCAGCAGATATAGATTTTGTGCTGATTTTGAGAGTTTGACTCAGCACAGTCATTATAATAAACTGAATGTAACCTTTTAGATGTAAAAATTACATGATTTTAACACAGTATAATGATTAATAAAAACATTTCCCTGTTTTAAGATTCATAAGTTATATTTTGCCAGCATTTCTTAATTTTTCACAGTGTGGATACTGTGAATAGGTGGGTCTGAGTCATATTCCAATGAGCAATGTTTAATCTAAGCAGTCTGTGCGTGTGTGTATTTGTCTGAGCCGGCTGGAACGCGTCCCACACCGCCGGTCTGACTGCAACAAAACAACATAAATCTCCAGAAGCTCAGGGCCTTAAATAAGTGCCTTGCTATTTAGGGAAGGAGAGAGACATAGAGACTCCCAGAGAGTCTTTAACTCCTCATTCTCTCAGCCTCAAGAGTTGTAGGCACTTTACAAACCCTTTAATACAGCCACTGTATCGCACACAGACCACCAAACACTGTGTAGCTCTGATCACTTCCATGCTGTCTCTAAACGCTTCTTGTTTGGGCTCATTAAAGTAGCCTATTGCATGTGTTCTCCATTACGCCTGGACAAACATGTGGCCATTTCCATGTGGTCATTTTCATGAGTCCTCTCCCATCTGTTCTCAGGAGTCTGGTCATAATTCCTCCGCCCATTCCATGTCTGTTTATCAATCTCCAACTGTCATCTCATTCTTCTGTGAAAAAGACCTCTGTGTGAGATGTGTCTCTTACAATCTCCTCTCAAATCTCAACAATGTCCTAAACTGTGCTCAGAACTGCCAGGATACAATGATTGCAATCAAAAGTCAGAGATTTTAACTCTAACATCTCTATTGTTTCTCCTGGGCTGAGATTATGTGGAGAACAAATGTCCTACTTCTATTTCTCCTTTAAACTACCAGAAGAGATCTTAGCAGTGTCTCAGATCATGCCAAGATACCAATGTTTGCAATCAAAAGACAGAGATTTTCTACACTTAAAAACCGTTCTTTTTAACATCTCTATTGCTCATAGATATAAATATGTGATCAAATGGAGACTTTTCTTCTTCTATTTCTTATAAGACAAAATCTCCTCCTTTAATCAGAAGAGATTTCAACAATGTTTCAAACTGTGCTCATATTGTTCAAGATACACAAGTTAGAGATTTAACACATTAAATTTCCCAAATTAGATCTCTTTTAACATCTCAATTGTTTCTCCTAGTCAGCAAGATCAAATGGAGAACAATTGAGACTTTGCCTTTTTATGCTTCTCAGGTATTTCTCCTGTGGAAAACACCCTCAACTGCTCATATTCTTCACAAACCAACAACAACAAAAACATTTGTTCTGATACTTCTCTTTAAAAATATCAGAAAAAACAATGTCTCAAAGTGTGCCAGACAGATTTTACACATTAAAAATCCCAAATGAGATCTCTTACATCTCCATTTTTTTCTCCTAGACAGCATTGATTTTAAATGGAGAACAAATGAGGATTTTTGTGCCTTTCAGAAGTTCCTCCTGTTAAAAATCCCCTAAACTTCTCACATTCTTCACACAAACTTCCGCTCTAATACTTCTCCTTTCAGAAGTATCAGAAAACATCTCAACAAAGTCTCAAACTGTGCTCAGACACCAAGTGTGGAATGGAACCCCGAAGAGTATTTTAGCTGAAATATCTGAAGTTGTACCTAAAGAAAACATCATTTAGAACTCCATTAAGTCTCCTGAGCTCTGAAAGAGCAAACTTTGAGCGTGACGATTTTCCTCTGGGTACATTTTCAAAATGTTCATTCCAATTTTGTCCTCTCTGTGCTGTTGTTTCCTTTCTCCCTCTTTCAGGATGTCTTTCACAGCCTGTCACTTTTCTGCGCTCATTTGTACGGTTTATTCTGACACATCGAGGTGAAAGTGTGCTGTGGAACTGAAAACACTTGGCCGCATTCATGCAGCGCAGGGCCACGGTGCTTGAATGCGGGAGCCACTGAAGCGTGCACTCCTCTTCTTTAGCGCTCCTCCTCTTTTCTCCCTCGCTTCACTCCCCTCCTGCCCTTGTCTTTGTTGCCAGGGGTTTTGGGGTACAGAGGAGCTGGTGTGGGGGTAAGGGGTTTGTGTTGTTGCCTCACTGGGGCCTGACTTGCCATTTCTTAATGGGTTTCACAGCGGCCTCCGGCGAACAAAACAGGCCAGGGGTAGCACAGCTGAAAGAGTGCAGTGGACGAGTGAACATTGTTCATCCCGATTCCCCCACCCGCCTTCTTCTCGTACTCCCTGAAATCCTCGTGGCTCCCACAGAGAGCACACATAGCAGAGGCCCCATGAGGACAGAGGTAAACACAACCCTCATGTCTGCTCCTTCTCCTCCTAGAATCCCTCTCTCTGTGTTTCTATGACTCTCGCACATGCTTTGTTTTTTTCCATAGATGTAAAATGACACCTTTTTTTTTTCATTTCTTTTTCAAAATGCCTCTTTAAATGAAGATTTATGTGGTACTAGTCTGTCCAAAACAACATGTTCATTTAGCCTATGTGTGCAAGTCAAAGGAGCCCATCCCCATGAAATAATAATAATAATAGAAATCATAATTTTTTTAAAGCAAAGAAATCACAACAAGTACATAAAAAAGGTTTGGGGTCAGTAAGACTTTTATTTTTATTTTATTTTTGCTGAAAGACATTAATACTTTTATTCATCAAGGATACATTAAAATGATTAAAAATTGCAGTAAATACTTTCATAATGTAGATTTCTATATATATATATTTAAATGCTGTCCTTTTGAATGTTCTAATTATCAAAGAATTCTAAAAAAAAAAAAAAAAAAAAAGCATCACAGCTTCCCAGTTGTGTCACGTTCTGGCAAGGAAGAGAAGATGAAGATATTTGCAGCAGTCATTTAATCAAAATAAACACAATAATCCAGAAAGCACAGGAGCAACAGCTGGTTGTGTAACATTGTGTCCACACCGTTGTTGCGTCGCATCACGCCGCAACAGCTAAAAACTGTCTAAACTGAACGTGACAAACCGACCAAAGCACTTGGACTACTTCAGAAACACAATGGGAAATCCGTTTACTGTTGGGAATTTACTTCTGTGCTGCGCCTACGGTGTACATTTTAGGACATCCTCAGCCTTTTCGTTATTATTGTGGTCTGAGGATGTCCTAAAATGTACACCGTACACGTCGCATCCAGTGTAGACACTATCACTGATTATAATGGGTTCTATTGTCTTTTGATGCAGTGTAACAGCTTTAATAACACAAAGACAATACCGGACAATGAACTGAAAGATATATATACACACAAAGACAGGCTATATTAACTAGACACAGGTGAAATGAATCAATTAACAATCAGAAAAATGGAAACCAACTAGACATTGAAACAAAGGAAACAGGTACTAAGACAAAAGAAAACAGGAACATGCCAACTAAGGTCTAGTACACACGTACATGGGTATTTTTATAAGTTTTTCGACCGTTTAAAAAAAAAAAATCTGTCCACATGAAAACACAAAAACAAAAGCTTATAAAGCGCTTTCAAGAACATGCCAAACCAACAGGTGGCGATATAAAGCCATGTTGGCCAATCAGAAGCCTGAAAAAAAGGTTATTAGCAACAATATTCTGGCTACGTCCGCTATTGACTCGCCTCGCGTAAACAAAGGAGATTGTGGCGCACAATCTGACATCAAACAAATGAGATAACAGTGCATGTGGACGAATGGCCAAACCGCATAGAAAAGTCTGCATCAAACTGCATTGAAAATACCCATGTTCGTGTGGACAGGTCCTAAAATCCATGAAAACAAAACTCAAACTCAGGTTGAATGTTACAAACTGTTTTACTGTATTTTTGATTTTAAAAATGCAGCCTTGGTGAGCACAAGAGACTCTCAAAACATTTAAATAAGTCTTACCGACCCCAAACCTTTGAATGGTAGAAGAAACGAATAGAATACAACACGAGAATCTGAAAAAGTATCACTCAAAAACAAAAAGATTGAAAGTGAAACTAAGAAAAAATGATTGTTGTTTTTTGAGTAGTGTTTTGAAATCATGATGTTCTCTACATATGATTCAGGTCCCTCCTTTAGTGTCCATTTTATTGTTTGGCAGGTGGAAATCATTAGTTCAATACAGGACGCGTTAGGGATTTGTTCTAAACCACTAATTTCTAAATGCTATGATTTAGAAATTAGTGGTTTAGAACAAATCCCTAAAGTATGATCAATATATTGAGGCTTTCTTTAGCAAACACTACTGACTTGTGCTGCAGATTCAGGGTAACCCCTGATTCGTGTGCAGATGTGGTGCAGTGAGTACCTTCATAGCTCACTGTCATGCTAGGGCTGCCCATATGGCCGAGGGCCCCGTCTACCCTTCCTCTAAAGAAGCCGGAGGCCTGCAGACTCTGCAGAAAGTCAGAAAATAGGTCGACCCTCCTGACCACAGCTCCCCTGCTGGAACATATGGGTGTGAACGTGTGTGCACACACACATACACCTCCAGAGAGTGTTACAAAGTGTCGGTGGTGGAAGATGGACAAGGAGGGTCTGGTTTCCATTAACTGCATCGCAAGGCCTGGGCTGGAGAAGTCGGTCAGGAGATCAACTGCAGAGGTTTCCTCACAGAAAACTAAATACAGTATAACAGATTACAGCTTTTCTTAACCTTACTTTGAAATGTCGTGTTATATTTCATATTTAGCAAAACCTTGCATAACTTGCATAACAATTAGGATTATAAAAGTTTACAAATCTCACAGTGTGGCAAATATATTTACAAAGATTACTCATGGCTCTATACAATGCTGGAAGCAGATAAAAGGAACAAGGTCATTACAAACACTTTAAAAACATTGTAAAAATGTTAGTGTTTTGTAGTCATCTCGTATCCATATTTATGCATGCTTTTTTGCTATACTGTATTGACGTTTTTGCTGTATTGTATTATTAAACATTATTTTAGTATAATTGTTATATATTATAATCATTTTGTAAAATCACTAAAATAATGATTCCTGATTTTCATACATATTTAGGAAGATATTATTATTTTATAAA
Source organism: Hypophthalmichthys nobilis (assembly GCA_037950665.1). Taxonomy (NCBI): domain Eukaryota; kingdom Metazoa; phylum Chordata; class Actinopteri; order Cypriniformes; family Xenocyprididae; genus Hypophthalmichthys; species Hypophthalmichthys nobilis. Next base: position 12,452,901 of record CM075483.1, on the reverse strand, counting down.
ATATTAACATTTAAAAAAACAATATAATTATATCTGATTTTTAAATATAATAAAATAAACTATTACTACAATATTGTAGCATTGTCGTACACAGCAGGAATAAATACATTAACATATGATAAATGCATGCTAATTATCATAACAATATTATTCTACTGTTTAACAACCCGATTAAAATATGCTGTTATGATGACAGTAACTTTATGTCATTTTAATGGTTTATGTAATATTCCAGCTTGATTCAATGCAAGAAGTGCATTGAATCAAGCCTGCTTAAAGGGATAGTTCACCCAAAAAATGAAAATTCTGTCATCATTTACTCACCCACAAGTTGTTCCAAACCTGTATAAATTTCTTTGTTCTGATGAACACAAAGGAAAATATTTGGGAGAATGTTTGTATCCAAGCAAATCTTGCCCCCCATTGACTACCATTGTATTTTTTTATCCTACTATGGTAGTCAATGGGGGATGAGATCTGCTTGGTTCAAAACATTCCTCAGAATTTCTTCTTTTGTGTTCATCATAACAAAGAAATTTATACAGGTTTGGAACAACTGGGGGGTGAGTAAATGATGACAGGATTTTCATTTTTGGGTGAACTATCCCTTTAACTACACTCAATACTTGCTAAAAAAAACAAAACATTTTTGCTTCTTTCTGGGCCTTCAGGTGGAGCGAACTGTTAAATACAATAACCAGTTGTTATCACAATGTTCACTATTCCCAGAGCGATCACCGATATGCCTGATGTTATAGCTGTATCTAGCGTATAGTTTTTCAGTGGTGCTGTATGACCCGATTGTGAAGGGAACATTATTTGCTCAAGTTTCCACCCCCTTATCAGACAAATGGCTTCAGTCATAATGAGAGCAAGCAGGCTAATTGAGCCTTTGAGCAAATGTACCAATGGTTTGAACAATTCTATATTGGTGTAGTATAATGTATCATTGTCACTGTATGTTATTTTACCTTGTTCACAACACACACACACAGACAGAGAGAGAGAGAGAGAGGTTGGTCACGGTGGCTATAATGTGTCTGCCCTGCAGCGATCTGCACCCTTCCGCTCTGGTCTTTGAAGCATGCCTCTCTGTTTGCTACCTTTTCATTTTATCACTCCCTTTCTTCTGCACCTCACCTCTTTCCTTTGCTCTCATGATGTGTCTGGTTTGTGTGTGTGTGTGTGTGAGCCCAGCTCTTTCCAGTGGCTGACATTCTCATGGCCTGCGTTGAGCATGTTGCCTTCTCTTCCTCAGGATGTGGCTGCCCGTGAAGTGTCGTTCTCTCACGTCTGTTCTCTTCACCTCACTGAGACTGTGCACGTATGTGGTGTAGATAGTAGGTTAAAGTGCCTGCGTGCACTCTTGAGCGGAGAGGCCGACCCTGGGGGGTTTCTAATGGAAAGAAAATGATTTCGACAGCGAATGGCATTTCGTTTACATGCTGTTTTTATGACTTCCTTGTATCTTTTGTGCTGTGCGTTTTGTTGCATTTTTTAGTAATTTCTTCTTGGTGAAAAGTGTGCTTAACTCTATTATATGTGCACTTCAAATCTTAAAATTGCATTAAAAAAAAAACTGTTTAATGAAATAAAAAGCCACTTAAGTGTACTTAAAGAGTACACTTTCATGACTGTTTCTTAAGGGATAGTTCACACAAAAATGAAAATTCTGTCATCATTTACTCACCCTCAGGTAGTTCCAAACCTATACCTTTCTTTGTTCTGCTGAACACAAAGGATGATATTTGGAAGAATGTCAGTAACCAAAAAGATCTTACCGTTTATGGTAGTAAATGAGAGTGTTTGGTTACTGACATTTTGTTCATCAGAACAAAAAAAAAAAATTACATAGGTTTGGAACAACATGAGGGTGAGTAAATGAGTAAATTAATTTTTGGGTGAACTATCCCTTTAACACATTTATAAAAAGTTTTACTTTAAAGTACATTTTAAATAATTATGTTTTAATAATGTTTTGTCATGCTTTAATGAAGTATGCATGTTGACTAATGTACTAAAGCACATGTAAAGTACTATAATTTTAACTGTTATTCCATTTTACATTTAATATTCCAATTTCAATAGAAATGACATTAAAGTATATTTTAGTTCAACATAAATTCTTGTCAGTACATTCAGCAGTAACCATTTTAAAGACAATAGAAGTAATTATGAAATTACATATAAATATGTACTTAAGTCTGATTTAAGTGGGTCAAAAAAGCACTCTTGTTCAACTAATTGTATTTAATATACATTTATACTACAGTGCATTTTCATTTAATTATCAATAACATGCAATTAAGTGCCAAAACATTTTATTCAGTTCACACTTAAATATATTATTTTAAAGTATTATTATTACTTATTAAAGTATTATTAAATTATTTTCATAATAAGTACACTTCTTATAAGTATGCTAATGTATACTTCTTTGTCATGGTGCCCACTAAGGTAAGATTCACTATTATTGCTAATACTTGAGGCTACCAACTAACGACCGCTCAGAACACCCTAGCAACCACATAGTGTTAGCCTGGTTACCAGTTTTACATGGGCAAACCCCACTCACCTTAAAAACATACAAATCTAGTTCTTTGTCTTCTCTCTCTATCCTTGTTCAGTGGTTGGCTCTGTGCTGGAGAGAAGCTTTGGCAGATCTAGACGCTTCCATCTGTAACCTGTAATATTGCAAATGAGTCACAAATCACTTTAATTAGAGGCTTAGTCTGTGAGTGGAGAGCACCGGAAAGCAAACTTCTGTTTCCTCTCCTACAAAAAAGCAGTGTTTAAATATAACAACATGGGCGCAAACACTTATTGCACCACACACACACTCGGAAATAAAAGTCACAAATGAGATAACTTTAATATCTCAGTTGCTTCTCCTAGACAACAATGACAAATTCTTCAAACAAAAGTCTGTAATAAGAAGTCAGAGATTACATACCATTCAAAGGTCTGGGGTCAGTAATATTATATATTTATGTGCATATATATATGTGTGTGTGTGTGTGTTTCAAAAGATTTCTATTTTAAATAAATTCTGTTCTTTTGACCTTTCTATTCATCAAAGAATCATGAAAAATGTATCACAGTTTCCATATATATATATATATATATATATATATACATATATATACACACACACACACACATACGCACACATTCATTGTCAGTGTAGTTACAAGTCTCGCTTTTTTTAAGCTCATAGATATTAATTAGTTTAATGATGTGCGGCTTTTTTTTTTACATAGGCTATATATATCTGAAATACATCCTCTGCATTACACCTCAATTAGCCTTTAATCCATGTTCCATTATTTCACTCCATTTCATAAAATACCAGATAACTATTTTGGAAGCGAACAGGGATTATATCAGCTATCCCTAATAGATTAATAAAATTTCCCGGCAAGTCCGTCCCGGTGCTCGTTTCATTGGATTTGGCAGACACAATTTAGCAGCATTAATGAGCATTTAATGAGCAAGTCCCATAGAAACCCATGCCTCTCTGCTTGGGTCGCTGTAGGTCTTACATTTATGAAACTCAATCGCTCAAATGCTGTATAAACAGTTTTAGAAGATAACTTGGTATGTTTAATGCTGTTTAATATCTGTTTGTAATATGTACAACTGTAGTGAGGAAGCGTATTTGTTTAGAGCTCTAAAAGAAGAGCAGTGTGATCTCTAAGCTGAACGCAAGCTACACATCCTGTGAAAAAATTTGAAAATAGATCCATCTTTGTCAAATCCAAACACTAAGGCAATGTAACATATAGATGTATTTCTCTACCTGAGAGAACAGCTAGTGTCATTCAACCATTCCACTATCTAAATGAGGACATAGAACAGACTTTGATTGTTCTATACAAAGCTAAATTAAATTAAATTAATTCCATTAATTGCATGATAAGCTGAATCAGTTGATCCAATTAATCAGAGAAAGAGAGACAGAAAGTTTTTAACTCAACACAATAAAGTCCCATTAGTTAACGCTAGTTGACTAGCATTAAATAACAATCAGCAATGCATTTGTTGCAGTACGCTGTAACAAAGAATTGTTGGTTTAACTTAAATAAGTTACCTGGTTGCCTTAAAATTTTGAGTTTAATTGAAATTAAAAATTTGAGTTAATACAACGAAGGCGATTGGTTTAATCAACAGAAACTCAAAATATTATGCTATCTAAAATACATTAATTATGTAAGTTGATTTGACAAAAGAAAAAATGTTATCAGGAAAATATTTTTTTACAGTGTAGTTTGTTAATGTTTAGTTAACTGTTCATTGTTTGTTCATGTTAGCTTTGGTACTTTAAATAATATTAACAGATATAAATTTTGATTTTAATAATGTATTAGTAAATGTTGAAATTAACATTAACTAAGATTATTAGAAGAAGAGTAATAGAAGTATTTTTCATTGTTAGTTTATGTTAACCAATGTTAACAAATGGAACCTTATTGTAAAGTTTTACCTAACTGTTTCTATTTTAGTTTTTTAGTCATAGATTTTATGAGACTTCCATAGACATAATGATTTTTATACTGTACAAACTGTATATTCCATCCCCTAACCATAAACCTACCCCTAAACGCAACCCTCACAGAAAACTTTCTGCATTTTTACATTTTGAAAAAATTCCTCATGGGGACCAAAAAATATCGCCACAAATTCAAAGATTTCTGGTATTACCGTATTTGTGGGGACAAAATGTAAGGTTTACGTAAGGTTTACTAGGACCACACACATGCACACAAATGCTACAATGCTAGCTGTGGCTAAAAAACCACAACAGTGCTAAGGAGTCATAACAACAACAGTGAATCCGCTCCTAAGTAAGCTGTCTAAAGTATTTTAGCTTTTGTCTTCGCAGGACACCTGTCTCTCTTCAACTCCGCACAAATACAGTAATTGGATCTTAACACTACGACAGAAACAGGAAACAAAGGAAGCCGTGTGTGAAGTTAATACACAGCACTGCAGTGGCTGCGCTCACCGGAGGCCCAATCTGTCTGTGGCTTTGTGCACAGGCCCATTAATCCACATTACTGCTGGATTAATTTGGTTTGCGAGGGAGATGTTAATAAATGCACTCTGAGAGGCTGCCTGCGATTGATCACCGCTTCCCGTCGCTGCACGCTCGCTCCTGTTAACTGGTAGAGAGATCCATCAACCTTTCATGCGTACATACACACAGGGTACTTGAATACGGCACATTTTAATGTCTCATAATCTCACGATCTTCAAAGAACACAATTACTGCAGGCTCTATCTTTCTCTGGTTTTATTTACATGAACTGCCTCTTGCAATAACACTTAGCTGCACATGCTTAGCACATCCTGTGTACAACAAAAAGACAATCAAATATCCACATTGTTTGGGTCTCAAAGACTAACACAATTATGTCACACAGAAATCTATCACCAGAAAATAAACCCAAGTGAGTGGAGGAATTCTTTTGGACTGCCTCTTAAGAGAGTATTGTGAGAGTTTTTTAAGACTAGCAAACCTGCTTATGTTGTTGCAAGTAGAAGAAAAAAGGGCTAGCAGCACTAACTTTTATTGAATTTATCATTAGCAAGGCATTATTGCTGTTTCCTGCAGATAACATGATTTGGGAGGCAGTGTGTAGCAGCTGAAGCTAGTGATCAGCCCTTTTAAGACATGCTAAAGGTAGAACAAATTTCAGATGTTTTGCTAACTTCCATCATTTTGCTAACAACAAACATATTTCCAAAACCCTGTGCTCCATGTCAGCAAATTAGAACCAAGGAGGTCTATAAAAACCTGGAAAAAGCTGTGATTAGCATTAAGTTGCTCAGATGGTGCAAGACCCTTTTAAAAATATAAGTATATAATATATAGTATGCTGTCAGTATGCTTTTTAGAACCAGGTGGTGTACTTACGACATCTACCAGCAGAGGCTAACGCTAACCACCTATTTGAAAAAGAAGTACTCTCAAAGTACTTTTTGCAAACTGAATATGATTTTGGAAACTTAATTGTATTTTAATTGCAATGAAAATATATTATAGTATGTATGTGTGTGTATGTATATATATATATATATATATATATATCATCTTTAGAGTGTTTTTGACCCACTTAAAGGATTAGTTCACTTTCAAATGAAAATCACCCCAAGCTTTACTCACCCTCAAGCCATCCTATACTGAATGGTAGTTGATAAATGCTTCTATCGTTTCAATTATATTAATTTATTTCATGTATTTAAACGTATTAGTAATTAAACATTTGTAATTTTAGGGCTTTTTAAAATATATTAACTTTAAATGTAACATCAAATAATACTCGTGTTAAATTATAATCAAGAACTATACATGTGCTGCATGTTAGTAAACATATCAAAATAAGTATACTTCTTCAAAGCATGACAACAGATTATTAAAACATAATGATACTTTAAGTAAAACTTTTAATTTGATATTACAAAGTGCAATTTTTAAAGTTGTACTTAGTCCTCAATATGTACTCTCTTTAAGTACACTTAAGTGGCCTTTTATTTCATTACTCTTTTATTATCTGCATGCATATTTTTTAATATATACTTTTAAAATTTGATGTGCACTATAAGCGAACATTCAATACAGTTAAGCGCACTTCGTTTTACAAAGGCAGTCAAACCTTCACCATTTGACTACAGAATGCTCAAAATAATTGACAGGCAAAGAGTATTTCTGATTTGCTAAAGAAGTACAGACACTCTATTTTTCTTTTTTTTTTTAAATTCTAGAGCTGTTGCAGAGACAGTTGTGATTTCTCAGGACACCTGTTTCTGTATATTTGTCAGATAATAGAGATTTTTATGCATGCTATTCCAAAAAATAAAGAAATAAATTAAATAATACAAATTTAAATCACCTATACCTGCTAATAAGCAGAGACAGGTTTAAGGGACACCGGAGTATTTTATCATCCATAATGGAACATATGGCATCCCATCTGACTGCGTGATGTTTCAATATAGGTCAGAATTTACGATAATCAAGACAGCCCATACAGATGAACTGTAAATGAATGTAAATTAATTACAACCATAAGCTTCATTCTGGTTTATCCACTTAAGAGGAAATTACTCAAAGAGTCTATGATTGAATAATTAAAACATGAAATTTGAGCAGTCTCAACACATTCATGCAGTTGTTTTTGTTTCTCAGTGAACAACCTGTATCGCAATCTGTCAAATGCTGGAGTTCTGGTAGATTATAAGGTCTTAGTCTGTGGTTTTTAAAGTGTGTAGCAGCGTGTTCCTGTGTGAGAAACGAGAGGCCGCCTCTGGCCCTGTGGGAGGAAGAGCCTATCACTGCCTCTGCACGGCTCACAGGCCAAACAGGAAGTGCCTCCACTTACCCGATTAAAGTTCACTGATTTAAAGGGAAAACTTATACTCCCTGATGGCACGTTTTCAATAGAATTATTCAATTAAGTTATCCGCAGATCACTCACCGGATAGGGCAACATAAACGGATTTCCACAATGCACCCGGTACACTTATGAAGGGGGAAGAACAGTGAGAGAAAGAGATTCATTCTGGCAGTTCGCCCATAGGTATAAAACATATTTACAATGTCAACTTCAGCATTTTTCTCATATAAAAAAAGGCTTAAGTGAAGCTGAGTCACATCACATCAGAGTATGTCGCATCATGTTCTTAAAAGGACAGTTATCCTAAAAATGAACATTCTGTCATAATTTCTTCAGTGGAGCACAAAAGGAGATGTTCTGAAGAATGTTCACACTGCTCCACAAAATGAAAGTAAATGGACACCATCAAGTTCCAAAATGAAAAATGAGCCTTACAATAGTTTGAACAATCTGAAATTGAAATAATTATTCACTAAAATTCTCAATTGTCATTCATGTATATTTTCAAAGATGAGTTGTGACAAATTTTACATCAGTCCATTTAAATTTCATTATTAGGGCTGTCAATAGATTACATTTTTAATCGCGATTAATCACATACTTATCGTGAAATTAAGCATATTTATCTTGTTTATCATGTTTATTTTGTCACCATTTGCTATATCCAGCAAATTAAACAACGATATTGAAAGACGAAGCTTTTTTTCAAGGTAAATTCAGGTATCTTTCCAAAAAAAGTACACCCAGAGACTCCAAAAGGACACCTAATAACCAAATTATATTAAAAGTCCATATAATTCATAAATTTATGCACACCAAAGCACATACACACAAAAAAATACAATTAACAACAGATTTTAGTTTTTGCTTCAACAATGAGCAATACATTTTTACAGCATTTATTAATTTACTAATACATTTCAAGTTCAAAAGTTGCATTAGTTCTTGTTAATACCAAGGGTACATCTTTTGACCTGTTTCTTCTGGGAAGTCTGTGTTCTGATAGCAGAGCTAATTAAAGGCTCTTAATTCAGACACATATGATTTTAGGTGCTTGATAAAGAGTGTGTTACTTACTGCTTTAGCCTTACAAAGCAGTGTGCACTGTGCCAGAATAACAATTATTTAAAGGTCTCTGTCCCACTTAAGATAGGACACCAAGGCCAGTAAAGCTCACAACTGCATAAAAAATAAGCGATGAGGAGTTTTCTACACATCAGGGTCACCACAAGTTCAATCATCATTTCCAATTGTCTTGAGAATGAACATAAAAATGCAACTCCTTAATCCTTTTATGTGCACTCAGTGGGAGTAGATGAACAAACCCGTACGGCAGCCGTGCCTGTGTCACTCACGGTGAAATGTTTCTAATGTAGGCTGTGCTTGAACAGGGGGAGTTGTGTTTCATGACTGACAGTGTTGGCAGCGAGAGGGAGAGAGGTGGACAGATCCTCCTCCAACCGCAAGACTCTTTCCTCTCTCTCCCACAGCGGCCATCTGTCCTTCCAAACCCCTGCAATGAGGCAGCATGAATCAGCCCGAGATATGAGCAGTGATACCGATCGCTCGTGCTCTCACACAAAAATACAGATTTGATATAAGACATTTTCTGTCTGTATCTGTACAACAGGTTAATGGCTCTCGATGTTGTACATGCTGCTAAATAACAGAGCACTTAGTTATTTTAATTCAGCACATGCTGTAATGCTTCTTTTTTCAGGGAACCAAAAAATATGCTTCATGTGGTAACATGTAAATTAAATGTTTTTATTAACCCTCTGAGCACGGCAAACACGCCGATCAAACATAAATAGCTCTTTAAAGACCACATGAAACCACTTAATGAGTTTTCTTTTCTGTGTTGACAAATATTCCTTGTTGAAACCAGATGTTACGGTTTGACATATCTTCTGTTAAAAAAAAGACAGACAACAGCCTAGTTTTTTAAACTTGCCAGTGTTATTTTAATATTTTATTTTTAATTTTAGTTTAAATTTTAGTAATTTTAGTATTTTAGATTTTATTTCAGTGAGTTGACAAGGCCAAGCTTTTCATGTAATATTTACCTTTTGATATTATTTCAAATTTATTTAAATCAACAAAAACAAATTTTAAATCATTTTAGTTTTAGTTAACAGTCAGAACACTGATACTTAGTTAATTGCAGATGATGTTAGAGGAAAGGAAATTCTTATTCTTGAGAGTATTTGATTGGATAAAAATATGTGTAGTACAGGAGGAGTCGTGTGCTTTGTTTTCCCGGAAGAGAAAGACTGTATAAACAAGCAACTGAAAAAAGTCTAATCCTAACCCTAACTTTTATGAATACACCAGTATATAAAGCTAACATACATGAACAAAAAGCCACAAACCTCTCATTTAATTTCATGTTCTTTTATTTTTATGGTAACAGCTGCCTGTATTCACTTGTTCTCAGAAGGTATTGAAATAAGATTATTATATTTGAATAGACTAATATATAGAGTCACATGATCAGCTGTGGATGGCCATTGTGGTTTTGGGAGGGGTGGTGCTCATGTGGCTGACCACACACATTTGCAAAAAGACTCTGATACAATGAGATACAATGTTAAACCGTTGGGCCAGCTGTGCACATCTGCACAGAAGTGAAACAGACAGTGAAATAAGAAAGATGTCTATTTCTGTCCATAATTGGTAATGGGTCACAATGAGATTAAAGCACTGAAATTACTGTCTAATGACAGGAAAATGAGTCATCCGTGTGGAAAATATTGATGGATGGAGAAATGGGGCTAGTTGCCACATTGAGAAGTTGTCACAAGGTTTCTATAAAGTTATGAGTCATAAGTCCAGTCAAACAAATGTGTGTTTTCTCCAGCAGTAATGTTCTATGTTGGTGTCCAGCACAATTCAAAACTGCAAGAACTTTTACAATAACCCCAGAATCTCCAAAGCTGCATTTATTTGATGAAAAAATTTGATGAAAAAAACTAAATTTCACTTAGTTTATGTGACTGAACTAATTTGTTTAATTTAAGTTTGTCCTACTCAAACCAATTAATTATTTTTACTGTTAGGGTTTACAGTGCATATTTTATATCTATTATCTATTTGAATTTATTTTAAAATGTAATTTATTCCTGCGATGGCAAATCGGAATTTTTTAGCATCATTACTCCAGTCTTCAGTGTCACATGATCCTTCAGAAATCATTCTTGCTGCTCAAAAAACATCAGTGTTGATAGTTGAAATATTTTTGTGCAATTGTGCAAGTTTCAGGATTCTTTGATGAATAGAAAGTTAAAAAGAACAGAAAAAGATATCTTTTGTAATATTATAAATGTCTTTACTGTCACTTTTAATCAATTTAAGGCATCCTCGCTGAATAAAAGTATTAATTTTAAATAAATTATATATATTAAGAAAAATGTGCTGACCCCAAACTTTATATAATGAAGGCAGATTTCAACCTGTGTCTATACAAACACTGATCTACTCAATATCTTTTTAAATTATAATCTCAATAGAAAAACATCCTGGAGTAAACATTCTCCCTATGACTTTATCCTATTAAAAATCAATGTGAAAGTTATATTGAAAGTCATATATCACTTCAGGTACGTGAGGCCTGTCACATGACTGCCAGACTGTGTCTTTTTTTCCGCTTGAAACGACACCCCCCTTTTTTCTCTTTTCTTCTGCCTAAAAGCTCTTGTTATGTCTGAGGCTTTCTGGAGTGGACAGCTAGAGCTAATTAAAGAGAATTAATGGTTTGGTGTGAGAGGAACCTCTAAATAAGGCCACATTGTCAAACATATGCAGAGTGAGGCTACACCTTACACGGCGCACAGAGGCTGCGTAACCTCACACGCCTGGGAACGCTTGCTGTGAGAGTGCCGTTTCCACGGTGACAGGGTCGTGCCCTCTGACCTCACAGATTCTCCGGAGGGCTCAGGTCGTCAGGGGAGCTAAAGGGACCCCTATTTTTTGTGTCAAGAGGAATTCTGAATGAAAAATGGATGGATTGGGGAGGTAAAAGATGAAGGGAAAAAGGAGATGTGGGGAAAAGAGAGAAAAAAAAGCAAAATTTTGAATGTGATGTTGTCAGAGTAGGGTTATACATCTTCTTTGTACAGTTTTGCTTTCGTCTTAGTGCCATACAAAGCAAAGTTTCTAAAAGAGTCATTCCCACCCGGGGCTACGCATACCGCAGGGGGTACTTGCTTGGAAAGATTTCAGTTTTGCTGTGTTAAATCTATAAACCACAAATTAGCAGATTAAAATAATTAACTGTAATTAATGCCATGATTTCTTTTATATTATAACAAAACAGAAAATGTGAATAGCCTTTACAAAGACACTGAACAAACTCTTTCATTAATAATAATGCTCAATGATATCCAATTACCAATGTATAAATTAAAGTGTATATTTTAAGTGCTGGTCACCATTTTATCAATATTAATATTAATATGGGGTCATTAAAAAAAAGAAAATTAGTAAATGCTTAATAAATAGCATGTCACACTACAAGGCACTGCTTGACATTTCATGTCAACAATCCAATAAATGGGTAGTTGACGTCTGCCTGTACATGAATTTTTATACATTTGACAGGAGGAAAAAGAGTGTTTTATTTGATTTAGTAAGCTGACAGATTTATTTCCAAGAGTAATTGCTTTCAACCAACGGTAACTAACTGACCACAGTCAACCTATTTTGAGCCAGTAATTCCATTCTGAAGGAAAAATGTGCGATTATTTTCCATACATAACATGTTTGCTGGAGCTGAACCAATGAAAATGGACATTTTTATTTGTCATCCTGGGTGAGGCTTCATAAAATGCTTATGAACTCCAGCAGATCTATGTCACCCAGGTTTTCTTCATAGGAATGAAATAATAGGTCTCAATTTTGCTATATTGCTTTCTGAGGGAAAATCGTGCTCACATTTCAAGGTTAAAGTTCAAGGTTCTCTATTTGTCATATTACATACGTGTGATGTAATGTAGTGAAATGTTTTTTTCCAATTTCTCGTCCCACAATATATATATACATATACATATATATATATATATATATACATATATATATATATATATATATATATATATATATATACATATACATACACAGGTGCTGGTCATATAATTAGAATATCATCAAAAGTTGATTTATTTCACTAATTCCATTCAAAAAGTGAAACTTGTATATTATATTCATTCATTACACACAGACTGATATATTTCAAATGTTTATTTCTTTTAATTTTGATGATTATAACTGACAACTAAGGAAAATCCCAAATTCAGTATCTCAGAAAATTAGAATATTACTTAAGACCAATACAAAGAAAGGATTTTTAGAAATCTTGGCCAACTGAAAAGTATGAACATGAAAAGTATGAGCATGTACAGCACTCAATACTTAGTTGGGGCTCCTTTTGCCTGAATTACTGCAGCAATGCGGCGTGGCATGGAGTCGATCAGTCTGTGGCACTGCTCAGGTGTTATAAGAGCCCAGGTTGCTCTGATAGTGGCCTTCAGCTCTTCTGCATTGTTGGGTCTGGCATATCGCATCTTCCTTCTTCACAATACCCCATAGATTTTCTATGGGGTTAAGGTCAGGCGAGTTTGCTGGCCAATTAAGAACAGGGATACCATGGTCCTTAAACCAGGTACTGGTAGCTTTGGCACTGTGTGCAGGTGCCAAGTCCTGTTGCAAAATGAAATCTGCATCTCCATAAAGTTGGTCAGCAGCAGGAAGCATGAAGTGCTCTAAAACTTCCTGGTATACGGCTGCGTTGACCTTGGACCTCAGAAAACACAGTGGACCAACACCAGCAGATGACATGGCACCCCAAAACATCACTGACTGTGGAAACTTTACACTGGACCTCAAGTAACGTGGATTGTGTGCCTCTCCTCTCTTCCTCCAGACTCTGGGACCCTGATTTCCAAAGGAAATGCAAAATTTACTTTCATCAGAGAACATAACTTTGGACCACTTAACAGCAGTCCAGTCCTTTTTGTCTTCAGCCCAGGCGAGACGCTTCTGACGCTGTCTGTTGTTCAAGAGTGGCTTGACACAAGGAATGCGACAGCTGAAACCCATGTCTTGCATACGTCTGTGCGTAGTGGTTCTTGAAGCACTGACTCCAGCTGCAGTCCACTCTTTGTGAATCTCCCCACATTTTTGAATGGGTTTTGTTTCACAATCCTCTCCAGGGTGCGGTTATCCCTATTGCTTGTACACTTTTTCTACCACATCTTTTCCTTCCCTTCGCCTCTCTATTAATGTGCTTGGACACAGAGCTCTGTGAACAGCCAGCCTCTTTGCAATGACCTTTTGTGTCTTGCCCTCCTTGTGCAAGGTGTCAATGGTCGTCTTTTGGACAACTGTCAAGTCAGCAGTCTTCCCCATGATTGTGTAGCCTACAGAACTAGACTGAGAGACCATTTAAAGGCCTTTGCAGGTGTTTTGAGTTAATTAGCTGATTAGAGTGTGGCACCAGGTGTCTTCAATATTGAACCTTTTCACAATATTCTAATTTTCTGAGATACTGAATTTGGGATTTTCCTTAGTTGACAGTTATAATCATCAAAATTAAAAGAAATAAACGTTTGAAATATATCAGTCTGTGTGTAATGAATGAATATAATATACAAGTTTCACTTTTTGAATGGAATTAGTGAAATAAATCAACTTTTTGATGATATTCTAATTATATGACCAGCACCTGTATATATATATATATATATACACATATATATATATATATATATATATATGTATACATATATATATATATATATATATATATATATATATATATATATCCTCAAAATCATCCCAAAATCTAATGAAAAATAATAATAATTATTATATTTTGCATAAAGCGAAGCCATTTTTGGACCGTTTCGATATTTTGCATTATGATATTATTTTCTTTACAGTTTAAGAACATTTCTCTCTAAATTCTAAATGTTTCACTTTTTTTCCCATGCAAAATCCATTATTCTCAATTGGTGATTCTCATTAGATTCTCAACAGACTCATTATGATAGAGTAACTTGACTCTATTAATAAACTACAAATATTTAGATACTGATTGATATAATTATTTTAAATAATTTAAAGGGTTAGTTCACCCAAAAATAAAATTTCTGTCATTAAGTACTCACCCTCATGTCGTTCCAAACCTGTAAGACCTTCGTTCATCTTCAGAACACAAATTAAGATATTTTTGATGAAATCCGAGAGCTGTCTGACCTCCGATAGACTGCAATGTTATTACCACATTCAATGTCCAGAAAAGTAGTAAAAACATTGTTAAAATAGTCAACGTGACTACAGTGGTTCAACCTTAATGTTATGAAGCGATGAGAATACTTTTTGTGCGCAAAAACAAAACAAAAATAACGACTTTATTCAACAATTTTTCCTCTTCCCTGTCAGTTTGTTACGCAGTTGCCGCATTCCGCGTTTCCGTGTTTACGTCCGAACGCCAGCTCATTATTGGCCGGCCCCTGCATCAGCATCACACACATGCCTCATGCTGCTCATGTGAACAGCGTCGGCCAATACTGAGCCTGTGTTCGGATGTAGAACCTGGAAGCACTACAATAAAAATAGCGTGGGAGAATGACAGGGGACAGACAAATTTGTTGAATAAAGTTGTTATTTTTGTTTTGTTTTATTTTCGTGTACAAAAAGTATTCTCGTCGCTTCATAACATTAAGGTTAAACCACTATAGTCATGTTGACTATTTTAACAATATTTTTACTACTTTTCTGGACACTGAATGTGGTAATTTTGTTCCTTTCAATGAAGGATAAAAAAAACCTTTCAGATTTCATCAAAAATATCTTAATTTGTGTTCTGAAGATGAACAAAGGACTTCCAGGTGTGAAACGACATGAGGGTGAGTAATAAATGACAGAAATTTCATTTTTGGCTGAACTAACCCTTTACATAAATGCAAGTACAATTTTTCTATTGTAATATAATTGTTTCATTTTACATGAGAATGATATTTACCACATTGTGGTCATGAGAATTTGTGGGAAATGTGTTAATGTAACAATGCTTAATGTTCCTGAAATGTTCCTTCATTTTCTTTAAGAAAAATATAATTTCCTATTTTTTTCTCCTTTTGATTTTGGGATGAAACAATGTCCCAGGCATGTTTTTGACAAGTTTTGTGAGATTTACCCTTTTGCACTCTCTGTTTCCTGTTTCTTCACAGTAGGCATATGTATCTGTAATTGTTTGTCTGTCTGAAACAGTGAAAAACAGAAATAAAGCAAGAAAGAGTGTGAGCAGGAGAGACATTTGGGGGCTGTTTGCTAATTTTGTCGTCAAACAGTAGCGAGTTGCGTTTTGTAACCGGCTGTGCGGGGCTGGTTATAATAACTGTGAAAAATCTCATTAATTCAGTTCAGCTAACGCCTTGTATTGTTACTTATCCCTGGGCCCTTTTGACTGCCTAACTAGCATCATCTCCAGGGTGACAGAAGCAATGCTTCACACATAAACTGCAACATTTTGTCTACCTGATAACATTTGACAAACAGCGTGTGGCTTGAAGGGATTAGCTGAGGGAATGCCTTATTTTTGTGTTCAGGTTCAAATCCAAAAACAGCCATACTCGTTTTTAATAATACAGCGGTGTTTCCTCACCAGGCTGAGGCTGTGACCTCATTTCCTTTGTTGGGCTGCAGCAGGAAGTACGGTCAGCCTCTTCCTTTCACACCTTGACAACCTGATGAGGGGTGACATTTGGAAAAATGAAGTAAATGAATGATCTGTTTATTTTTATGTAGCACAAGTTTTGCATCACAATGGTGTTTGAATAAACTAAGTATAAACTGAAAAAAAATATTTTTACATTCCTGAAGAAAAGGTAGTGGTGTTTGCCCATGCAAAACTTGCCACAATGACGTTTTATGTGGTTTCCAGAGTGTTGCTATGTAGTCGCTAATGTTTTCTGTTTTGTTGTTAGTGGTTGCCAGTGTTTTGGTGGCTAAATGTTCTAAAAGGGTTTTTTACATGCCATAGAAGAACTTTTCAGTGAAGAGTTCTTAAAGGAATCTTTTCAGTAATCTGAAGAACATTTTTCCAATACACAGAACCTTTTGTACAATGGAAAGGCTAATGAATAACAAAAGTTCTTCATGGAAACACTGTTGCCAATAAAAAACAACTTTACTTTTAAGAGTGTAGGTGGTTGATTCCTCGCCAAAGAGCCAAGTTAAAAGAGCCCCATTTTACCATAAGTCTGACTGTTTAGAAAAGTAGTGTTAACTAAGTCTAAAAACTAAGCTAAATGGATTGACTCAACTATGTAGCTAAGCAAACTGCACACAAATGCAAACATACATAAGAAGATCAGCGTTAACCACAGCTAATTAGGCAGCAGCATCTTTATTATGCCAAATGAACCCCTACCCCAGGCTGTGTTAAACAGTGTGGTAAAGTTCCACTAGATGTGAATGTTGCTATTTTCACACAGCTCGTGCAACAGCACAGCATCAATGCAGTGTAAAAAAAACTTCCTCTTTTAAGTGCAAAACAAGTGCACACTGAGAGAGTAGAGAAGGTGAATAATTAACCACGTAGATCTACAGTAAGATATTTGATTAAGTTTAGGTGACACACCCAACACTGTGGGACATGTAATATTTAAGTCACATTACTTATAATGCTTTGGATCAGTGATTTATTAAATGAAACATGTCAATTATGTTTTCAGGTTTCATCTGGCCAATTTTGAAACTCATAATTCTTCAAAAAAAAAAAAAAAAACCCTAAATAAACAAATAGTTTGTATTAATTTGTCTATTTTTACTGTATAAATAGTTTACATATTTTTACTTATTTTTGCTAAATAAATACATTTAAAAATAGCTTAAAGGAAAGTGAATTTTAGCCCATTCACTATATGGGACACCATTAAAATAAACCATCCATTTGTTTCCGATGCTAGGATCCTTCTGAAGTCTGTACAGAGACAATAGCTTGTTGAAAATCAGCTGGAGGGCAGGAAGTAAAGAAACAGAACGGAAGACATAGAGGAAAGTTTGTATTGTAGCAGTTTAGACACTATTTCAAAAGATAGATATAAACAAAAAAATCACCACATATGTTGGACATCAGGGGTGGAGCCAGACATTGTAAACATTCGGGGCGAAAAGTTCACGAAAGGAACTTCGTAGTAGTATGCTGGAGTAAAGTTCATAAAATGTGCATCGTTTCCCACAGGAATTTGCAAAACTTTTTTGAGTGTACCTCCTGTAGGGGTCCGGGGGCATGCCCTCCGGAAGAAAATTTTGTACATTTTAAGGTTAAATGCATCATTCTGGTGCACAAGTCCATGTACAGTGTGCAAATTGAACAAAGAAACAGCATTGACTTGTACCTGGACATTAAAGAGGGCTCAAACATCTTTTTAGTTGTGATATAGCATCTCAGTCTACATTACATTGACACTGGTGTTTTAGGATGCCAAACAATTATTAGGCCTACAATAATATTATAATATGATTTAGGCCTTTATAATTATTCATATGACAGTAATATCCATAAGTTGTAACAAATGCACTGTAAAATAAATGAAAATTTTATAAGTAGTTACTTTACAATACAGTATAGGGAAATTACAATACTTTTGTACTAATTTCTTCACTTGCAAGAGATAAACCCTTCCACTTTTATTTTGATCACCAGCTGATCGCGTGAGCAAATATGTGTACTTCTCTTTAAAACACGCAGCACAAACAGACTGTATATATACTTAATCGCTGTCTTTTGCTGTTTTATAAAGGCACAAAGCCATATCACAGTTTCGATTTTAGTTCGATGGCACAATACAACGTTAGAGACCATTTAGGCTATGTATGTTTTAAATTTTTGGCTCATTATGAAACAATGGCGGCATAGGGTAATTAATGGGAAACACTGAATGAATGTTTAGTTGTCATATCAGTTGTTATATCATACCAAAAACCCTTCAACCGGAACGAACAAGAGTCTTGAGGCCTGCCGCTGCTCTGAGTGAGTGACAGGAGGCGTGTCTGTGTACAACTGCAGTGTGTGTGAACTCGCTGTCGGAGAGAAGAGAGAGAAAGCGCTGCAGGTATCGGTGTATACAGCAGAAAAGCAATATCGAATATATTGAAAATATAGAGAATGCGAAGCTGCCGTCATGGCGTGTTGAGTTCTAGTCTGGTTTGTTTATGTCGCACTGCCTTTCTGCTAGTGAGTTTAAGGCAGTATTTTCATTTTCTGTCATGATTGTAAAGAAATGTCGCCATTGTAGGTCATTCATGCTAAATCGAGAATTGCAATAGGAACTCACATCATCGTTCAGGGGAAAAACTGTATGGTGTAATATAATTTTTCGCCTTTTCTACAAAAACACTTAGAGAAGCAGTTTGAGGAGGTGACGGGAAGACACTGTATAGCAAATCTAATAATGTCACTGATTGAACCCACTGCCTATCACTCAAAATAATCACATTGCTGAGTGTTTTTGAAAGTTTTGTATTTTGTTTGGTTTAATAATTAACATCACATTTGCCAGTATGACTCCCACTTGGCTTGTGAATGAGCATAACTTGCACGCAGCCACTTCAAAACTGTTCACAAGCTTCTATGGGTTTGATTTTGGTTTTCATTAGTTGAAATAAATACAAAAAATACTTTGTGTCAGTGTCTGTCTGCTGAATGCGACCCTCCGATTCTCCTCCATGGCCATATGGGAAAGTGAATATTTACAAAGACAACATTAAAACTACACTTACATTTACACCCTTCCAACAAAATAATTGATCGATTTCTGTCAGCTTGTTAAACACATTTTTTTTTTTGGACATTTTCTACCATATGATGGCTGAAGCAGCAGCGCGTGCCCAGCACGTGACACTGTTTTCACGATTTATGAGTTTTCAAACCTTAAGTGAAAACATCAAATGATCATGCAATGGAATAAAATAGTTTCTCTTCCCTACAAACAATACCATGAAGAATGTGAATATTTAACCAAGTCAAAAACAAAAAAGGTAAGCAGGTATCCATATTAATTTCAGTAGCAGACGCAAAACGCTATTAAAGGCGACAACTTTTAAAGTTAAAAAACGATACGTAAATGAAGTTACGTAAACGATAAAAGCTTCTTGAGGTTTCTCGGTTTGATCGATTTGAGCAACCATAAACGATGCAAAACATAGTGATAGCAATTCCTATATAGAAAAATCACTTCCTGCCCTCCAGCTGCATTTTGCGCCACAGCAATGACGTCATGTGCAAACAAGCTATGGTACAAACACCTCTTATATGTCAAAAGATAAAGGCAAATTTGATTTCTCATGTCATGACCCCTTTAAATGTGAAAAAAAAAAAAAAAAACCTCTAAGATAATTTGTTTAATTCCCCCAAATAAATGATAAGTGGCTCTTTTGTTGTATTTATCATCTGGTTTGCCTAAATTAGCCACATCATGTGACCAGGTTACAAAACAACACAAACTAAAAGCCTTTCTTTATAAGGCAGGTCAAATATTTACAGACTCTCTGTGAATCTGGGCAGATTTAGTTTCAATTTTCGGCACCTTTGTGAACTACATTGCCCCAGGCTTCTCTAAAAATGCCCAAATGACAATACGTTAGCACAACTGTGTGTTTAAACTTTCAACAGCCGTAAACATGTTAGCAAGCACCAATGTTGCTCAAGTGAAGCGATTTATCAGCATACTGCACTGGTCCTCTTGAAAGGCTCTTTTGTGGTTCTTACTACAACTACTCAATGCGGGGGGGTTGTCTGAACTGACATTCCAGCCTTGCTTAATTAACCCTGGGTAGCGATAAAGCAGTCATGCTTTTCAAACCAAATCTCACTCCACCTTAATGACTTCCAGAGTCTCCCATACCATAAAGACCCCCGCTGAACCCCAATGGCCGTCCACCCCCTTTCAGTCTCCTTTAAAATCTTTCTCTCCACCCTTTAGACCATGCAGTCTTCTCTATGCCAAACAAATGTAGTTTTCCTCAATCTCACGTGCGGACCACTTGAGTTCAGAGTGAAGGGAAGGCACAGCGTTTGAGGGTGCTGAGCATTCCTGAGGTTTCTCACCCCACTTCAAGAGCCCAGCTGACGTAATTAATACTGCTCATGCGTTGACACAGAAAAAGCTTAGCATACACTCTAAAAGAGGTTTCAACTCACTATTTTTGTAAACAAGCACTTATAAAATATATCCGACTGAATAAGACATCTTTTGTTGGGTTTTATTTGGACGTTTCTCTCCATGTGACACTGAGCGCACCCTTTATCGTGGTGTTGATAACATGATGGATTGCTAAGGATGTGTTTGATGTAGTCTAGATGTTAGTATGCAGCATTTAGGACAGCAGTACAAAGTGAACCATTTCAATGGTTCACAAACTATTCATAGACAGTGACAAACGTCTTTTGTTTTCTACTGACACACTGTTCTAGTTTTTATTTATAACAGCATATTTGGCCCAGACTTGCTTTAATGAAGTCTATTCATTGACTAAAGTGACAACAAATACAATACAGACATAAAAAACATTCTGCAGACTGATTCTGTTGTCAGTTGTCAACTATTGCTGTTGTTTTACAGACAGATTAAAGCACATTTGTGTTTGCAGCACATCTGATGATCACAGTATGAGTAGATTGCAGGTTTAGGAGCTAGAGAGCTTTCATGCTTGTTTGACAGCATGCTGGTCTTATTTTTTTTCCCCCATTGGTTTGAAATTTATTAAAGGAAAAGAAATGATGTTATTGAGGGCAAACAGGAGAACGGCGGGGGATATTTAGCTTAGAGCTTCAACTAAGTGTAAGGGAGACAGTTGTCACCTTTCACTCCAATGACATTTCTCAAAGTTGGGTTCTTAAAGTCTTAAAGTTTCTGTAGACACAGACCTTAAGGTTTATTTCCAGCCTTATTGCTGGGGCATGCTGTCACACTATATGGTTTGAGTTGTCACAATAGAAACCTGCTGTTTATTGACTCTAATTTGAGAAAATACCTTTTTTGAGACCATCATATTTATGTAAAAGAACCATTTGCACAAGTAATTGCTTCAAGTATAATATATAAAAAATGTCAAACTTTGTTTTGACCAGCATAAACCTAACAATTGAATATACTAAATGAAACAAGTTAATTTCACTCAAATATTACTGTAAGTTCATTGCACTTACTAGAAAAATGTTATGTGAACAATAACTGATTATATTAAGCTCAAACTGAAAACTTCTAGTTCCCAGCATGCTTTGCTTCAGACTTTATAACAGGGTTGCCAACACATTTTGGCGTGAGACACACGATTTTGGGTTCTGTCTCACACTGTCTGACTAAATTTCATGCCAAATATCAAGACAATGTGAAATAAATCTACTTATTTTCTTACCAGAACGGAACTTGATTTGTCTAAAACAGATTTTCTTCTTACTACAACTTCTTCTTATATAAAGATTCTGCACCAATCGAATTTCTTCCAGCACTTTGCAATGTGATAGAGAGCAGATCTATATACAGTACTAGACAGAGTAAATGAAGAAACAGTGGTGAGATGGGCATTTGTGCACCCAAACCAGGGCATGAAATTTATTTGATGAAATTGACTGTGTCAAATGCAAGTAAATGTTCTATTTGGCCGAACCACAATACTGGGTGATCATTTTATTGATGATTAGTTGAATATGTGTGCTGTCAGTAATGTCAATTACAGTTACTGTTTTGAGAGAAGTGAATGTGTTTCTACGCAACAGATAATGTTAACATTTAGATTGCTTTTGTTTGTTTTTTTTATCTATAATTTACTGCCTTTTAGATTTTAAACTGCCTTTCTGAACAACAGTTTAAGGCAATCAGTCTTCTCAAATGAAAAGAGTCATCTTACAGTGTATAACTAATATTTTAAAGACTGTCTCAAAATACAATCATGTTTTTGTTTTTGACCCCACTGGCTTTCATTGTATGGACAAAAACACGAGCTGGTGTTCCTGGTGCACCAACCCTCCTGCTTCCCATGCTGGTGACCAGCACACCAGCAACCAGCATCCCTTGCTGCTCCCAGCATGCAAAACATACCTAAAACTGGTGTCCAGCAATCCTGGATTTTTCAGCAGGGAAGAGATGGAACAACAACAACAAACTACTAGACACAGTAATTGTGTCAAACAACAATTGACGAGCACTTGTGTCAGGAGGTTAATCACGCAGAACTTCTGGAGAGAATTCATGCAGACAGTCAATAAAAGCTTTGCAGTGCACATGTTGAGCACCTGAAAGGTTATGCGTTCATAAATAAATTTAAATTTAAAATAAGCTAAATAAATTTAAGCTGTCATCTTTGTCCATACTCAAAAATTAATCCAATCTAGCCAAAGTAGACCATCAGCTAAAAATAAAATAAATTAATAATCATATTCTGGTAGGTATAATCTTTATAGAAATGGGCAGAAAGCCTATAAAAAAAAAATACATATTTTCTGTTTCCTAGAAACTGTCTTTGTGTGTGTGCCTTCCAGAAGAAGCCTCAGGTCTGGCCTTTATGGCTGGAATCAGGAATTGTGTCCAAGAAAATAACAGGAAGACATTGCAGGGCCTGTTCTCTGAAGCTCTCTTCCCCGTTCCTGTTCCCATCTCTGTCACTAATTAGCCAGAGCCGGCAGCTGGGAGCGATAGGAAATGGCACAAGCTGAAAATGACATGGATCAAGAACACCACCGCCTAATAATATGCAGCACACCACCAGCAACGCCACAGTCAACCAGAAAGAAAGAATAGAGCCAGACTGGCCAAACGAGAGATGCTGAGCTATACGCAGAGCCCAGCATTAATACCTACCATGATACTTTCTCAAAGCCAAACCTTCCCGTGGCTTAATGCTGAGGAATGTCTTTTAATTAAAGATGAGGTGAGGAGTTATTAAATAATAGATTATTCCTAACTGAAAAAATGAAATTATGCTGTTCATTCTCAAAGTCAAATAACCGCTGTACACCTCTCCAACTCACTAATCTCTTTATTTTATGGGTTTTGGATATGCAGCACATTCATAGTTTTATTATAATCATGCCAAAACTGTTAAAATCACAGCTTTTTCCTAATTAAAGCGCTACAGGTTTGTTTTAGCAATTCAGAAGCATTACAGTAGAAGTAATGAGAATTATTATGTGCTAATTAGATTTACGTTTCTTGAAGTGTAAAGAGTCATTATCGGATGACATGAACATAAGTTGAGTAGATATTAAATTCAGCTGTGTATTCTCAAACTATAGGCAGAAGTTGCAATGGGCACACATAACAAACATAAATTAGAAAAACGTGTTCATGGTGATAATAAAGCCATTATATCCTGGAAAGTTATATAAAGCTTTCAAGATGTATAACGCTTCATTCCAGCATCAGTATGGGAGAACCGACAGAAACCCGTAATAGACCAAGACAGAAATAATGATTCGATAAACCTGTTGAATTGTCTCAACTGAGAGGCGTGTGATGGTTTTTGTCATGCAGACAGGTGACCTATTAGGCCCATTTTTACAAGATGTAATATGTCTCAGGTGTCCTCAGAATGTGTCTGTGAAGTTTCTGCTCAAAATATCCCATGGATTTTTTTTATTATACCATGTTTTAACTGCCTATTTTTTGGTGGGAGAAAAAAAATGCACTGATCTGGTACGTGTACCTTTATATGCAAATAAGCTTGTGCTCCCCGCCCCCAAGCTCGTGATTCCAATACACTGATTCATAAACAATACAGGAGAAACTCACACAGAAAATATAACTCTCAAAATGGATCATTACACACTGTTTCTTGATGCAGCACATCAGATCACGTACTGTAGGTATGACGTATTTTGTGGATGTTTGCTAACATTCGATTCTAAATTAGTTTGATAGCATGCTGCACGGCTAACGTGACTAAAGCTACACACTGCTGAAGAGACTCAATAAGAATAAAGATGAGTTTATGAATTAGCTGCACTCCAGGACCAGTGTTACTCGTACACCGTTGTCGCTTGCGAAAACAAAATGGCGGTAATATTATAATAAGATCCCGTTCCTATGTCACAAGGGGAGCGAAACCTGAACGGCTCGTTTTTACACATGCTTGCAGAGAAAGGCTTACCAAAACAAAGTTACTGGGTTGTCCCTTTTCACACTTTCTGGTTTGGTAGATGCACCGGGGACCCGAGCACTTCAGCATGAAAAAAGTCAGATTTACATGATATGTCCCCTTTAATGTTTTTAAAAATCCAAGGACCTCTTGAATGCTGCATTAGTCAACTTCACTGGCACTTCTTCTAAATTAACACCATTACACTCTCATATTTGGGTTTCGCTAGACTGATAGCAAAGGTGATAAAGGAAATTCTTGTCAATGAAAATTCCTGCTTTGTGTTTGCCTGCTCTGGAATAGTTTCTTTTATATAAAAACAGTGTCAAAATTAATTTCCCTTCAGATACAGTGAGATACTCTCACCTCATGGCCTTGGAGGAAAGTGCAGGAAAGAGCTTTGTTTAGCTTCACATCTCAGCTCTCTATGCAACCTCAAGGTCGCTCTATGTGCTTGAAGCTATCGGAGAACATAACACAGAAAAATATTACACATTGACCTACTGAGCGTAAGGCAAGCAGGCCTGTATTAAACTAAACTAATATAGAGGATATAAAAGACAAAGGAGGAGTAAATATAGATAAAAAAGCGAGAAAGAAGACTCAATAGAGAGAGATAGACCAGTGTCAGAGAGAAAAGGCTAGAGAATGATGGGATCCCAGAGGTTGTGGAGACAGAGCAAGCTACGTTCAAGGCAACATTCATAAAGATGTCAGGGTCAGAGTTCTTTATCTGAATATTTTTATAAAACAATAAAGAACACTGTTTGAGGTAACGCCAAGACCCTTTCTGGTGCTTAACTGTCATGAAAATAAACGCCACAAAATAAGAAACCATAGCCGTCCTGAAAATAGTCTTCATTTTCTTTAAACAAAATATTTTTTTTTATGACTTTGAGGTAAAATCTGACATTTCAATGAACCAAAATACCATGGCTGGGATTAGTATGCAGCCACCCATAATACTCAAAAGACCATCCAGGACACTTCTAATAGTATAGCCTACAAACAAACACCCTATGCAATCAAGTAGCAACAACCCTGAACACTCCACTCAGATTTTGCACCACTCAGAAACAGTAAAAATCTAGTTTGATTAGTGTTCTCACTCTCCCTGTCCCTCCTCCCCTACTGCTGCGTATGTGTGTCTAATGGTGAGCAGATGGTGTTCAGACTACAAGTGGTAAGAGGGGTCTTCAGGATCACACTCTCATGTGCAGGGAGGTGACCTGTACATACCTGAGCCCAAGCACCCCCTCCCTCAGCCACGCCTAGAGTGTCGGGGTCTCTGCCCAGCCAGACCCTATTAAAATATACGAGCAGAGATCCATCCGTCCTACCCAAGCCTTTAAATACTAACATCCTGATAGTTTAATGGGCTAATTAACTTGGATTTCAGTTCCTCAATAGTAGGTCAAAGTGGCGAGTACGAGGGTCGATAGCTTGTGCTGCCCGCTGGACTGAGAGTGTTTCGTTTCATAAGGATTTGTGTGACAGCCACACAACAACAAAACAGCACTTTGATAGGTGAGATTAGGTAGTAATTCATTAACTAAATTCTGTGTGTGGGAATGTAATCGTGAAAAAGCTTCTTGATTAATATGTGACTACAGCCTAATGACAGATCCTCCCATTCTGCTTCTCTGGAATGATGGGATGTGGCAGCGTTAAAGAGCAGGGGGGGTCACTGCCCATGACCTTTAACCCCTGGGTTTTAGCTTTAAAAATAGATCTAAACAATGTTCTTTGGTATAAAGCTCTGCTGCTAGAATGCGCGTCTTGAATGAAGGTTTAACAGGACTCCTCATTCAGTCTGTTTCTAATTAATTGGTTTGAGAATTGAATAAATAATTTTCATTCAGAACACTTTCATGTTGTTTTTTTAGCACAGAACTTATAGAATAAAATAATAAGTAACTCGAGGCTGTGCAAGACAGTGATTTTACCAAGGATCTTCTTAGCAATAATGCAAAGCAGGCTTATTGTTTTTATAAAACGCCAGCAAAAGCAGTAGGGGAAAACTGGCCAGAGGTTTTAGTGTTTGAGTATCAACTTAAATATTTATCCTCAAGACAA
Source organism: Hypophthalmichthys nobilis (assembly GCA_037950665.1). Classification (NCBI taxonomy): domain Eukaryota; kingdom Metazoa; phylum Chordata; class Actinopteri; order Cypriniformes; family Xenocyprididae; genus Hypophthalmichthys; species Hypophthalmichthys nobilis. The sequence continues at coordinate 12,426,286 of CM075483.1, read as the reverse complement.
ATAAAATAGAATCCAATTAGACATTTATTGGTAAGAACTATAAAATGAATACGGACATTTTTTGAGTTCATATTAAGATCTCAAACTTTTGATTCCAGACTTTGGCATCTTAGCAAATCTGAGCACAGTTTGAGACATTGTTAAAAGATTAGTTCACTTCAGAATTAAAATTTCCTGATAATTTATTCACCCTAATGTCATCCAAGATGTTTATGTCTTTCTTTCTTCAGTGGAAAAGAATTTAACGTTATTGAGAAAAACATTCCAGGATTTTTCTCCATATAGTGGATTTCAATGGCTACCAACGGATTGAAGGTCTAAATTGCAGTTTCAATGCAGCTTCAAAGGGTTCTACACAATCCCAGCCGAGGAATAAGGGTCTTATCTAAAGAAACAATCAGCCGTTTTCTAAAAACAATAAAAATGTATATACTTTTTAACCACAAATGCTCATCTTGCACTGCTCTTTGATGTGCCAAGCATTACGTAATCATGTTGGAAAGGTCACGGTAGGTGGAAGTACCGCGGTAGGGTGAAAAACTCCAACTCCTCCAACTTCAAAATAGTCCAACATCGTTGTTTTACCTTTTGTTTGTAAAGGGCGTTTGACTTAGTCTTTGCTTGTTCGTGTTGTAGACACTTGGTCGGTACTTCTGCCTACGTCACGCGTGACCTTTCCAACATGTTTACGTAATGCATGGCACATTGCAGAGCTAGTGCAAGACGAGCATTTGTGGTTAAAAAGTATATACATTCTTATTGTTTTTGAAGCTGCATTGAAACTGCAATTTGGACCTTCAATCCGTTGGTAGCCACTGAAATCCACTATATGGAGAAAAATCCTGGAATGTTTTCCTAAAAAACCTTAATTTCTTTTCCACTGAAGATAGAAAGACATGAAGATCTTGGATGACATGGGGGTGAGGAAATTATCAGGAAATTTGAATTCTGAAGTGAACTAATCCTTTAAGCAGTGTTGTTAATGTCAACTAAAAATAAAGCTTAAATATTTTACTTTTTGAATATTTTTTCAGTAATGGAAAAAAGCAGAAATAAAATAAAAATATTACATGAAAACCTTAGAAATGACAACTAACAGGAAAAAAAGTTAAAACTGAAATAAAAATAGAGAAATATAAAAAACTAAATAAAACAAAATCACAAAAGCACACAATTTTAATATAGATCTTATAATTTAATATAGTTCTTATAGATAACTATTAATATAAAAATAAAAAAATTAATATAACATTTTACTGAGGTCACAGGTGTGGATTTATCTGATATACAGTATCTCACAGAAGTGAGTACACCCCTCACATTTTTGTAAATATTTTATTATATCTTTTCATGTGACAACACTGAAGAAATGACACTTTGCTACAATGTAAAGTAGTGAGTGTACAGCTTGTATAACAGTGTAAATTTGCTGTCCCCTCAAAATAACTCAACACACAGCCATTAATGTCTAAACCGCTGGCCACAAAAGTGAGTACACCCCTAAGTGAAAATGTCCAAATTGGGCCCAATTAGCCATTTCCTCTCCCTGGTGTCATGTGACTTGTTAGTGTTACAAGGTCTCAGGTTTGAATGGGGAGCAGGTGTGTTAAATTTGGTGTTATCGCTCTCACTCTCTCATACTGGCCACTGGAAGTTCAACATGGCACCTCATGGCAAAGAACTCTCTGAGATTCTGAAAAAAAGAATTGTTGCTCTACATAAAGATGGCGTAGGCTATAAGAAGATTGCCAAGACCCTGAAACTGAGCTGCAGCACGGTGGCCAAGACCATACAGCGGTTTAACAGGACAGGTTCCACTCAGAACAGGCCTCGCCATGGTCAACCAAAGAAGTTGAGTGCACGTGCTCAGCGTCATATCCAGAGGTTGAGTTTGGGAAATAGACGTATGAGTGCTGCCAGCATTGCTGCAGAGGTTGAAGGGGTGGGGGGTCAGCCTGTCAGTGCTCAGACCATATGCCACACACTGCATCAAATTGGTCTGCATGGCTGTTGTCCCAGAAGGAAGCCTCTTCTAAAGATGATGCACAAGAAAGCCCGCAAACAGTTTGCTGAAGACAAGCAGACTAAGGACATGGATTACTGGAACCATGTCCTGTGGTCTGATGAGACCAAGATAAACTTATTTGGTTCAGATGGTGTCAAGCGTGTGTGGCGGCAACCAGGTGAGAAGTACAAAGTGTGTCTTGCCTACAGTCAAGCATGGTGGTGGGAGTGTCATGGTCTGGGGCTGCATGAGTGCTGCCGGCACTGGGGAGCAACAGTTCATTGAGGCAACCATGATCCCCTCCCTTTTGGAGACTGGGCCGTAGGGCAGTATTCCAACATGATAACGACCCCAAACACCTCCATCACGACCACTGCCTTGCTAAAGAAGCTGAGGGTAAAGGTGATGGACTGGCCAAGCATGTCTCCAGACCTAAACCCTATTGAGCATCTATGGGACATCCTCAAATGGAAGGTGGAGGAGCGCAAGGTCTCTAACATCCACCAGCTCTGCAATGTTGTCATGGATGAGTGGAAGAGGACTCCAATGGCAACCTGTGAAGCTCTGGTGAACTCCATGCCAAGAGGGTTAAGGCAGTAACCCAATCATGGCCACACAAAATATTGACACTTTGGGCCCAATTTGGACATTTTCACTTAGGGGATGTACTCACTTTTGTGGCCAGCGGTTTAGACATTAATGGCTGTGTGTTGAGTTATTTTGAGGGGACAGCAAATTTACACTGTTATACAAGCTGTACACTCACTACTTTACATTGTAGCAAAGTGTCATTTCTTCAGTGTTGTCACATGAAAAGATAAAATATTTACAAAAATGTGAGGGGTGTACTCACTTCTGTGAGATTCTGTATTACAATGGCTTCATCCTTTCTGATTGTACAGTCTGAACCATCCGTTTTACACAGATAAGTCTAAACACTACATACAATAATGAAAGCAATCATCCTTCCACCACAGTACTGATTTGTAAAGCAGAAACATGCCATTTGCTAACTCTTGTTTCTGTTTTCAGACAGCACCATCTCACCTGCCTATTAGCTTTCTGCATCAGCTTGTGTGTTAAACAGGAGAAATGCGTTTCATTGGGTTGTTGCAAACTGAGAGAAGGCTAGTGCTGCGGTGGGTACGTGTGATTACTGATTTCCCTCAGAGAGCGGAGGCACGACGAGAGCGTAGCTGCTTTGATTATGTAGCAGGAGGGCGCTCACAGCACTCCAGACCGACAGGCGGCACATTGGGGGGCTGATTTACGTGACTGTTGCTCCCCGGTGCTCTGTTCTAATCAGACCCGCTATCATTAAAAACAACAACACAGAGTCTGTGCGTGGAGTGGGAGTCACTCAAGAATAATGCTTAACCCTTCCTCTAGAGGCTGAAGGGATGGAGTCTGATTCCCGCAAGATTATTTGATTCATTTTAATGAATCTGTCAAAAAATGCGGAAATCTCAGGACAATTTGTCAGGGATTGTGAAGTTTATATTGAAGTTTAAATATTGATGACAAAGCTTTGAATGCAGGGCAGATCAACATTAAAATTCATGGTGGAAAGGTAAACTCAATAAATCAACAGTCAAATGGGAAAAAAGGCTTTTGAGAGACGCAGTGGAACATTTTTATACAGTTGAAGACGAGCAGCGTTTTGTTGGCAGTTAATGAGAATCATTCCTCATAGCTAAAGGTGGAATAATAAATCTGTTTAGTGGAAATGCACATTCAACATTGTTTCTCATGTCTTACACTGAACACTGCAGCCTTGGCTAGAAGCGTCTTTACAGTACAGTTAATGCAGCACTAAGACAGTGTCTACAGCAAACATTCTTGGCATACTGCGACAAAACAATAGAATGTTACACTGGAAGTACCTGGTTTAATTAATAGACACTGTATTTCTATTTTTCATGTGCTGCAGAGCTTCTCCAGCCACTTTATTTTCACTAACCGAAATAAAATGATTTCATTCAAAACTTTTATGTGCTAATGTGCTGATCCGTATCAATTTTATTAGTTATACAGACTATATTTCTGACCTAAAAATCAAAGTCATAAACATAACTCATAATAATCAAACACACAGCAAAAATTTTACTTTCAAACTAATTATTTGTTTCACATGCTTGTATTTCTTGTGTAAATACGTTTATGCTGCATTGAAAATAGTTGGTGTAAATGCATGATAACTGTGTGATATACAGTATTTATCATTGTTCTCTGAATTTTGGTGAACCAAATCCAGTCAGTTTAGTAGGAACACATGCATCTAGGAAAGATTTTTCCAATGCATATTTTTTAACATGTTCAAGTTCATCACAGGGATTCGCTACTTTGACCAACAGAAAGCTGCCTTGTTTGAAAGTGACTTCTGTGTGAGTTGTGCTACATTGCTACATTATTGTCAATTGACCTTTTTGCCTGTTAAATTTCTTTGAAATTATGTTAATATGACCACAACTTTAGACACACTTACAAATGTATGAATGTCTTTACGCTATATAACAAAATATTATAACTATATGGTATTTATTTAAACACTTTTCAACATATTTAATAAAAATAAGTTTAAGTTTTAAATGATAAAACAATAGATATATGGTTTAAAATTATTATGTTTAAAAGACAAAAAGCACTGTGACACTTTGTGGTTGTCAAATGTTAGTGGATCATGTTCATGATAAAGTGATGAACTAGCTCTGGTTACACAGATAGGACACCTGTTTGAGAACTGACTTCATCTGCCAAAAATCAACAAAACACTAATTAAAAGTGTAAAAAATATGGCAAAGAAAAGTGGAATTAAGTCTTGTCCATGTTTCACTCTGTCTCATGGAAAATGCATGTGACGTACTGTCTGCACACTGTTCATGTGTAGCGTGACTATACTTTACAAGGTTTGTACACTGAGCTGTGTGTGATGTAGAATGCCAAAAACAAAATATATCCAGGCCTTCATCCATCCATCCATCCAAAGCTGGGCCTTTAGTTCTTATCGAATGCAATGACATTCATACACATTTGTGTCCAAAATTTTTTGGGGTCACTACATATGCACTTCATATGCAGGTTTCTGTGTCACCTTTACAGTGTATATTTGGAAACCAAAGAGATTCAAATCATTATTTATATCATATGATTTGATTCTTTTATGTCTATAGCAATTTGGAATCATTCTAAATCAGTTTAAACTTTGGGTTCATTTGTACCTGAGGCAAGTGTTGTTGAGAGGGTGATTAGGCCCTATGGGTGTGTGTGCATGTGTGTGTGTATTGATGGGGGGCTCTATATGCTGGGAGGGACTTCGGAATTCTTTTGTTTCCTTTAGCCTCTCTTCTGATGTGAGGAACATCCCTTTTCATCTGAAGCCTACCAGCTGTGAGGGCAAGTCAATAAGCCAATACTACCCCATTACCCCCCCCCCCACCTCCCACCCCAGGCACACATGTCCCCCAGCCCCCCGCCTCCCTTTGTCTCTGCATCTGCGTCCTGACTGTATGTAAAATTAGCACAGTGTAGAAACAAGTGTTAAAAGCTGGCTGTTCCACCCCTTCCCCTGCTCCAGGTCTGGGCTGGAGGTAGTCCAGACGAGGAGAGAGAGAGAGAGAGAGAGAGAGATTCTCGGCTTCCCTGCCACTGGACATGAGAACCGTCTGTCTCGGAACATCCCAATCTCACGCTCTCACTCTGAGCTCTCGCCCTCCTGGAGTGAAGCACAATCGCCTCAGGGCTACAAGGTCTGTTCGACATTGAGATACGCTTAATCTCCTTCGGCTCAGCGTGTCCTTTCTCTATGATTGGAAGAATCTTGGTCTACCTGAGAGCTTTGCTCCTGGATACAGAGTGAATCCCTCTCTGTCATGATACTAAACAAACCCCCAACCTTAAGTATTAAACTCTGTTTGTGCTAAAGAAGTGCACTGTTAAACGATCTGTCTTGCCTGGCGGACATAAAACAGGTGAAAAATTCCTCAGACATACAATATACTGGAGGAGGGACTCAAGCCATATCTAGTCACCAGAATATCAGAGACTTGAAGATAGGCTCTTCTGAGTTGGTAAAGGCTGTGACACACCAACCCCAATGCTCAGCCAATGTCGGGCCAACATTGAGCATCTCTCGGCCTAGTTTTTGCAGTGTGTTCTGCATTGAAAGTGAAAGTAAGTGAAGAGTGGCCAAGTATGGTGTCCCATACTCAGAATTTGTGCTCTGCATTTATCCCATCCAAGTGCACACATACAGCCGTGAGAACACACACACACCATGAACACACACCCGGAGCAGTGGGCAGCCATTTTTACTGTGGCGCCTGGGGAGTGATTGGGGGTTAGGTGCCTTGCTCAAGGGCACCTCAGTCATGGTAAGGTGGAACAGAGTGCTGTTCATTCACTCCCCCACCTACAATTCCTGCTGGTACTGAGACTCGAACCCGCGACCTTTGGGTTACAAGTCCGACTCTCTTACCATTGGTGGATTTTCGGCAGATTGAACACGTTGAATAGGCGGTGGAGCCCGTCAGTGAAAGAGATGACTCTGATTGGCTATTCAGCTTAGCGAAACATTGCACAAGAATAAAAGCAGTGAAAGCAAGTAAACAACAAACACAAGAAGGCACACACAGAAGGCTTTTCTGCAGTCCTAGCTCTTCCGCTTTCTGGCCCAGATGCAGATGACATGTGGTGTCACTACAGTCTGCATTTGTTGCTGCTAATTCTTTGCTGGTTTGGTGTGTCTAGGTCTTAAGCAACCACTCAGAATACCTAAGCAATAACCTATAGATGCCCTATAGCAACCACCCAGATCACAGTGATAACTCTTGCTTGGGAACCACTCAGCAGAATGTGTAAAAATGTACTCTGCCTTTGCCAAATTTTTGATAGACAGATAGAAAATGACATGAAGCAGAGTGGGGAATAGGGTCAAGGTTTGACATGAGCCTGACTAGAACCTGAGTCAACAAGTGGGCAACAAGGATCAATGTCAAAGCACATTAGTTAACCACCAGGCTACAGTTATAACTCATCGTCTTTCCACTAGCTCTCAGGGCTCAGTCTAAAGGCACTGAAGTGTTTAATCCAGTTTTGTTTCTGGGCATTCAGGAGCAGGATCTAGCTTGACTAGGGGAAACTGTGGTACAAGTCTCTCTGAGGGCTTGAACTGTACAAATGGAAAAATAACAAAAAAGATGATCAAATGGTCTGCCCTCTCTTTCTCCTTTCACACTTCTGTCCGTCTCTGGCTCCAGGATGTTTTATTTGCTTCTCTCTAGGCTTGCTGTGATCAATAGGATGCACCTCAGTGGCCCTGGTTTGCTTTCACATCACCAGCCAGGGGGAGAGAGAGTTTCCTGCTCAAAAAAAAAAAAAAAGGAGAACTACAAAGAGCCAGTGGAAGCAGACAGAGGAAATAAAGGGAGGATTTGTCGGCCTCCTTATATTAGAGACCGTTTAAGCAAAATGAGACAGTAAAAATGCCACAGCTTTAATGGGCAGCTACAGGATGTGTGGTCATAAAGATACACCCCCTCCCCTCAATGCCTCTCTCTGTGTTTTGCTCTCTCTTACTGGTTTCTCTCAGCAATTGATGAATGAGGACATCCGTAAAAATTGTGGGAATTTAGATTGAATTACATCTTACAGAACCCATCAATAACTTGAGACACAAACAGACTCAAGAAGTTTACGCAGATCATATTTACCAAATGAACCTACAAAACCTGCTAATAATCCAAAATCAAAAGAAATAAATAAAAAATTATATTTATTTCTTTTCATTCACTTTAGGACCATTATGTTATTTTTTTTAATTGCAACCTTTTTTTTTCATAACAAGAACATGGACATTACATTAGACATGGACAAGATAATCCACGTATCATGGAGTTATTTTTCTTTGTTCAGCTGCTTTTAGTGGTTGAAAGGCCACATATTATGTATCCTGAATGATCTGTACTGGACACTGTGTCTTGACACAAAGGCCACAGCAGCACATGAGCTATGAAGAGAAAAATACACTCAAGCACTATGGGCAATCACACTGCAAGCTCTTTTTTCAACAAAAGACCCTCTGTAATCTACAGCTCTACCAGGCTGAAAATTGATTCTTCTCTCTGGACTGCATAGTAATGATGAGATGAGTTTATCAGTTAATCTGGTGAGTTTTGGGCACGTCCAGGAACATTGAACTGATCATGACTGTACCAATGTCATTAAGGCTGGTGGGGTCTATAGTGTATCAGGTGAATCTTTTAGTTCTTAACTTATTCAAACTGTATCAGTGTGTAAATTTGGCCACAAACAGTAAAACAGTGATTGTTGTCATGGAAACTGAGCTATAATGTATCATAAGTAGCTAATATGCCTACAAGTGTTTAGTGACCCCTGACTTCAGTTTCTTCAGAAAAATTCATTATTCATCCAGTTTTGTGACTTTGCACTTAACCAGCTGATGCTTTTCCATGTCCTGGAAAGGCAGAAATAAAAATAAAGAAGTGTTTGTATTGTCATTTAAATTTTATGAAGCAAACCCTTACTACTATTTGTGCAATTCACTGTTCAGTCGTCACAAGTTCAAGAGTACTCAAACTTGTCATGAATTGTAACTTTTATGACAAAGAAAGTCATCACACCAAGCAGCATCCTAGTAACCGTCAATGTTCATAATGACATCATCTTTACAGTTACACCTACAAATGAAAGTTCTGTCATGACAACTCTGAGTGTTTGGCATGGTAATGGGTATGACAATGCTGTATGTTTGGTCTTAACAGAATAGATCTGCTACGCTGCTGCTGCTATAGGTTATTGCTGCTGCAGAGCAAGTACGGGGCTTGCTACTGCCAATACATACAAGACACACTGCTGTGAGCAAGTAAGACATGCTGCTGCTGTACAATATAACATACATGAATTACCCGTAGCAGATCTATACAGGTGGAGCTGGGGAAGATGGAGGGTTTCTGAAGTGTGCTGCACTGCTAAGGCAATGCTACCAAAGTATTTTGAAAGTTGAGCACGCAAGCTCATTGGCTACTGATACAGCAGGAGCCAATCAGCTGTGCCCTATAGATAATGATGTGATTATGAGCAGGTTGAGTTAAAGGACCTATTAGGCTGCGCCCTCTAGAGTTTCATGACAGAACTTTGTATTTGTAATGTGATATCTTATACATGGAAATATGAATCTTATACAGATATTAATGATTCTCACGGTGCGTTCACACTGGTGGTCAGAATTATTGGCACCCTTGGTAAATATGATCAAAGACGACTGTAAAAAATAAATCTGCATTGTTTATCCTTTTGATCTTTAATTCATAAAATTAGCAAAAATCTAACCTTTCTTTGGAGGAAAAGAATTGAAAGTGGGGGGGGAAATCACATTATGAAATAAATATTTTTCTCCAAAACACGTTGGCCACAATTATTGGCACCCCTAGAATTTTTTATGAGTAAAATATTTCTGAAGTATATTCCCATTCATATTTAAATTTTTTTAGCACACCAGGGTATAAATATGAGGAAACACAAAGGCCAAATTCCCTTAATCATTCATCACAATGAGTAAAACCAAAGAATATAGTTCTGATGTGCAGCAAAAGATTGTTGAGCTTCACAAAATAGAAAGTGGCTGTAAGAAAATAGCTAAAGCATTGAAAATCCCCTTTTCCACCATCAGGTCAATAATTAAGAAGTTCCAATCAACTAAAGATGTTACAAATCTCCCTGGAAAAGGACATGTGTCTAAATCATCCTAATGCACAGTGAGGAAGAAAGTTTGAATGAACAAAGACTCTATAAGGATCACAGTTGGAGAATTGCAGAGATTAGTTGAGTCTTGAGTCTCCGAAAGCCTAAAAAAAAATTATCAAACAGCACCTACATCCTCACAAGTTGTTCAGGAGGGTTTCAAGAAAAACCCTCTGCTCTCATTCAGAAAAAATCTCCAGCATATTCAGTTGTCAGACAAGACTGGAACTTCAAATGACACCGGCTTCTATGGTCAGATGAAACAAACAAACAAAAAAAAGCTTTTTGGCAGCAAACCCACCAGATGGTTTTGGTGCACACATGGATAAAAAGTACCCCATGCCCACGGTTAAATATACTGCTGGATCTTTAAATGTGTGGGCCTATTTTTCTGCTGGAGGTCCTGGACATCTTGTTCAGATACATGGTATCATGGATTCTATCAAATACCAACAGATAAAAATCAAAACCTGACTGCTTCTGCTAGAAATCCAATAATGGTCCGTGATTGGATTTTCCATCAGGACAATGATCCAAAAACAAACATCAAAACCAACACAAAATTGTGTCTCTGAGCACAAAATGAAGCTTCTGCCATGGCCATCCCAGTTCCCTGACCTGAACCCTAAAGAACATGGGTGGAGTGAACTGAAGAGAAGAAGCACCAACACGGAGCTGGGAATCTGAAGGATCTGGAGTGATTCTGTATGAAGGAATGGTCTCTGATATCTTGTCAGGTGTTCTTCAAACTCATCAGGCAGTATAGGTGAAGACTCAGAGCTGTTAACTTGGGAAAAGGAGGTTGCAAAAAGTATTGAATAAAAGGGTGCCAATAATTGTGGCCAATGTGTTTTGGAGAAAAAACATTTATTTCATAATGTGATTTTCCCCCCACTTTCAATTCATTTTCTTCAATGAAATGTTAGATTTTTGCTAATTTTATGAATTAAAGATCAAAAGGATAAACAAGGCAGATTTATTTTTACAGTCATCTTTGATCATATTTACCAAGGGCGCCAATAATTCTGACCACCACTGTGTATATATATATATATATATATATATATATTGTGTGTTCTATAACCTTACATTTTATCATTTTTACCATGTTTTACCAAGTAGGATTATTATCGTTAACTAAACCTAAACTATTAAAAACATTTTTGTTCATTTAAATAAAGCTGAAATGAAATAATATATACATATTAGATGATAAACTAAATGAAAATTAGCAACATTAACTTGGCAACTAACTGAAATAAGTTAAAGTTAGTAACCAGAAATAAATAAAAACTATAACTGAACTAAAACTGAAAAATAAATAAATAAAACTGTTTTAAAAAATGACAGAAGCACATTACTTCACACAAAATCACAAAAAATTAAAAACTAAAATTAAAATGAAAACTATAAAAAATAAAAGCTAATTCAAAATATGAATAAAAACTATAATAAATTGTAAGCTTTTGTAAATGGAGAATTCTTACTATACTAGGGTTTTTTGATCATTAGATGGACAAAAAGTTTCCCCCTCGGCTGCATCATAACAGGCGAGAATTGTGATAACGTCATGTTGATTGTGCGTTGACAGCAACTCCACTCAAAGAGTCACAGATGACTGCCAGAAACAACTGTGCAAGTGTATCTGTTTCATTCAGGAAGAGAGAGAGGATAAAAAAAAAGCAATCAATACATCACTCGAGTGAAAAGCGACCATTAAATTGGGATTATTTCTGGTAGGCTCAACAACAATAAACAATGTGCTTCAAAAAAAGGCTCAGACATGGACAGCTAGCACGAGTTGAGCCTGTGATTGCTTCCTCTATAGGAAATAAAGCATTTAAGGTTAAAATTTAGCTAATAAAAGACAGAAACCTTCTTATGTTGACTGTCTGAAACACCAGAGAACGGAAGGGAGGATATTAATGCTAATCGGGTTCCTCTTATCCATCTGCACACAGAACAAGGCCTTCAGAAGCGTCTAGTACACTCCATAAAATCAGACTGACATATTGATCAGGGCCACAATTAAGCTGCTCTATTCAGTAGGTGCCACCATGAGGAATTTACCCCCAAGCTGCTAGTTGCAAAGGAGGATTGTGGTGATGTTTTGGCAGTTTGAGTGTCTCTGGTGCAAAACAGCTACAAAGACTGTCTTGTTTGCCGACAGCTATGAGGGAATAAAAATAACACAAATAGAAAAGAAGGGTTCAGGGTGATTTCACGTCACATGACATGATCACTGGCAGTGGTATGGTACCAGATGACTGCATGCCAGCGTTAATAGTTAATTTCAGAAGCGAGCCACTGTTAGTTCAGCTAAAACCACAATGCCTCTGATTGTGAACGAATGCATGTGTCTGTGTGTGTAAGTGCGTGGTATTGAGAAGCACACTTGTGGTTTTCGTGCAAGCTAAAACCTCTTCTTTCTGCCCAGGCAATGTCCTATAGACTGTTCTCTTCCTTAGAACTGTCTAACATCCACACATTTGAATGAGAGAAACTAGAAAGCTATATATTTCCTGTAATTACGTGTTTATTTCTGGTGAATGAGACTTATTTCTTTAATTGTTACTTCATGTTATATAATAGCGTCTTTCTTTGTCATAACTGAGTTTTTATTTCTCATAAATTAGACTTATTATTTGTAATTGTGACTTCATAGATATACATCTTTATTTCTCATAATTGTAAAGTTCTATTTAACAACTGCAACTTTATTTCTCATAATTGAGTTTTTATTTCTCATAAATTAGACTTATTTTTTTGTAATTGTGACTTCATATATGTGCATCTTTATGTCTCGTAATTGCAAAGTTATTTTCTTACAATTGCAACTTTGTTTCACTAAAATACTTATTTTTGTAATTGTGACTTCATATCATAGATTTTTGTCTTTTTTTATAACTGAGTCTTATTTTTCTAATTGTGACTTCATATCATAGAATTTTGTCTTAATTTCTCTTCAGTGAGACTTATTTTGTAATTGTGATATGTTGTAAAAAAATTTCATGAGACTTATTTTTTGTAATTGGTACTTCATATCTTAATATTGCTTTTATTTCTATTTCTCGCAATTGCAATCCATTTGCATTTCTTGTAATTGAATCTTTGTTTTTCACAAATGCAAATTTATTTCTCACAATTGTGACTATTTCTTACAATTACAATTTTATTTCTTACAACGTACATCATTTCTTATATCAAACTTTATCTCACTGTTATTATTATTATTGTTTGAGACTGAAACAGACTTCTACTCCAAGGCCACATGAACTATTGCACTGTAAAACCGAACAGTGAAATTAATTAAATGAAATGAGTTTGTTTCACTCAAATAATAATGAAAGTTCATTGTACTTAATAGAAAAAAGTTGTGTGAACTCAAAATTTCATTGTAGTAAGCTGAACTTAATATGACTGAGTTGAGTTGCAGCAGATTTCTAATTCCCAGCAGGCTTTGTGTCAGACTGTATAAATAAATGTTGAAATTAAGTGTTATTTTGTGTGTTTTTGCACAAGATTGACATAAGTTAGTGTTTAATGTTGTGTTATGGTGGGATTTTCAGGGCTTCTATTATGTTAGTTTTGCAGGGTTACCATTGTGGCGAAGAGTAGAGCCTGTGGTTAGGTTGAGGATGGGGGCTGCAAAACTTTGAAGACCATATATACTGTATGTTGTCTGATTATAACATAATTATAATAAGTATAAAGTATATAATGACAGTCTCTTTGATGGTTATAAAAGCATGTGTTATTTGCTATCTAACATTTAACCAAGATCTGAATGTGATGTTTATGTAAATGAACTGTATATAATTAACATTATGATGAGTTGGGTGAGGCTGAGAACTGTGGGAGCAAAGGAATGCTGATGACGTGATTGTTAATGAGAGACACCTGTGCACCACACTGGCCTTGCTCTGCTCTATGGCTCTCTGCCCTGCACCACTTGTCACAAAAATTTTAAGTTCAACTAACTTAAACAATGAGTTTCCTCAAATGTTTTAAGTATTCTGAACTTACTGAGTTTTACAGTGTGGTTTATGTTAACCAATAGCCAAATAATTATTTAGGCAATAATTATTTTAGGCTTTTGTAGTTAATGCAGTCTTTATAAAATCTTACCAATTATTAATGCAGTAAATTATTTTGGTTAACTTCAATGTGTACTACAACAAATGTAACCATTTGTAATTCTCTCACGCTGTGTACTGTTGAATTTCAAAAGATGTGCTTCTGGCCCTTTGAAATTTTAATATACTTTCTCTAGCATGCCACATTACAGACACATTCCTCTACGTGCACAGTTCACTTCAGCACTGGTGTTGCCTTTAAAATAATCCACATCACTCGCCTGACAGGTGCAAGTTTATAGGCATAACCCCAATAAAACCTAACAATGCCAATTGTATCTTGTAAATCCAAGCAACCACAAAGAATTCTCCAAATGTCAGTACTTTTCATCTTTTTATAAGCATGTCTTCCTCAATGAACTAAACATTTCCACAATTTCAAAAGTGAAAACACATACAGCTGCTGAAGCTAACCTGTTAAACCACATGCTTAAATTTAGCTCAGCAGAAACCACAAAAGGCTCGTCTCTTAACCGTTCTGTGGAGGGGTGCAGAGAGAGTGACATCTCTTCCGTCTCTGCTTTATCTTTATGTTTCCAAACTGAAGTGGATTCAGGGGATGTCGAAAGAAACAAAGTGCTTTCTCATCAGGCTTGGCCTGGGACTGCTGTTCGCTTTGTTCGTTTCACTCACAGCTCAAACTGTACTCTATTTTTACCCCATGAACGCAACAGCAGTGTTTTCTGAACTTGACTGTGAATCTCATAGAGAGACAATGAAAAGTTCAGCTGGACCAGCACCAAACCAAGGCTTGGACCAACATATAAAATAAATAATAATAAAAAAGATAATAAAAAAAATCTTTTCAGGAGAGAAATAAACTTTTCAAAATTTTCAAATGTGTTCTGGCTGTTTTTATCCATGACTCAGAGCACATCCTCCACAAGAAAGCATCATACCAACTGCAGTGTCAGATACCTTTTACCTTTTTTGTTCTTTCTTGGTTTAAAAGTCTGATTGTTTCTCAATACTCCCTTTGAAACCCACTGCCTCAGGGAAGTGCATGTGCAGCTCAGAGTTTTGCAGTTAAGAAACGGTCGTTCCACTGTTGAGTATCACGACTAGGCCATTACTGTCAGGAAACCGTCCAGATCGGCAGCCTAAGAGCACTATGATTTGAAATTAGCCCCTTGTGCATTAGTCATGAAATAGACATTGCTCTAAGCCTGTCTCTAATTAGTTTCATTCTTTATTAAATCACTGACCTGAGACATGTTGCTCTCTTAGTGCTACTTGAAGACACACATTGAGACATGCACAAATATGTAACACTAATCGCAAACTATATGTATAAGACCTACAGAGCACAGCTTGTTACAGTTTTTATTGGATATTGTAATTGCTTTTCATTAAGTAACTCATTTATCTAATTTCCAATTAGCAATATGCATTTTTTGTATTCTTATTTTTCCATTTGTGCCACATTTAATCAAGTGTTTCATATTCCAAATTATTCCCTGAGGACATAAGCATGTTTTTCTGCAAACTAAAACGTTGTACACTTAAAATAAAAGGGTACATTTGGTTCAGAAAGAGACGGAGGCAAGTTATGATATCTGACAGCAGAGATGATGAAGCATTTTTATGCTTTTTTTGTCATTTTGTTCAAAGTTTTTGAGGCTGAGGGCATGTCATGCAACACTTCAAGCTGGCAGAGCTGCCTAATTTGCCTAGCATCAATCAAGTGTTTACAACAGAAAATACTAGAACGCACATCCTTTGACATCTGCAACAAAATTCATGGCAAACGTTTTCTCGCTCCCTTTTAAAACTTGTTAAGCTTAGTTTATTAATTGCATTTAGAAACCCTATGCGAACAGACCTGTGACGCACCATTTGAGAACCACTGAAATGTGGCATCCACCATTCAAGATGCATCTCAGTATCTTTAAATGACCTACAAATTAGCACACGTAATATATAGAAGAATGTATTTAGAGCGTTCCCGTGATTCTCTTGGAGGCAACACTTCTGTGCTCCTTTCAGCTGCTATACAATGAGCTTCTTATAAGAGGTTCTTATAAGAAGTAAGCAGCCCTATCTAATCACCCCCTATTGGATTAAACCCCGAGAGAGAGCCAGGCTTTTTTCTTCAAATAGATTTCCTTTTTCGTATTCTAATAACGAAAGGCATAGGTGGTGATTCAGAGATGATAAGAAACCAATAAATCATGTATATCACTCTACGGTTGTTTGCAAAAGATACGCCTTGGAAGGAAGCCTGCTTTAAAACCCAGGCGTGTGAATGTACTGTAGCTGATCTGTGCCGTCACCTATAGGTTTATGCAGTGTTTGAGTCACTAAAAGTAACAGCAATACTAACAATGATGATATACTTTTCAAAAACATAAACATTTGATGATATACTTTTTAAAAATAAACATTTTGTTAAAAACCTAAAATACTATTAAAAAGCTTGGATTAAGTAAGATTTTTTTAATAACTCCATTCATCATGTGACACTGCAGACTGTTTTCTGAAATTTCAGCTTTGTCATTCCAGCAAATTGCATTTTAAAATATATTAACAGGAAAAAAGTTTATCAAATTGTAATAATATTTCAAATATTGCTGTTTTACTGCATTTTTGATCACAGCCTTGGTGAGAATAAGATACTGTTTTTTTCTCAAAAACATTTAAAAAAAAACTTACCGACCCAAACTTCTAAATGGCTGTATAATTTGGTGTTTTTTAGGATTTGATTTTATCCACTGGGAATTGTTTGGATTGGGAAAACTGATCTCTAAGATCAGGAATGTGCATATTACAAAAATAAAAAGAATCCATTTTGATTTCATGTTGATTTTAAAGCTGCTTTTAAGTTGATTTTAAAGCAGTCCGTAAGTTTTGCCTCTTTGTCACCATCTCTGTTTGAAACCTGCAATTGCAGTTATTTGCGGAATTATCATCGTAATTTGTCATACCATACAATCCGCCATCAAAATGATAAATTTAATTATTCCGGCTGCTGTGAGAAAAGGCTATAAATGATCCGTCACCTACAGCATCCTCACATGCGATATAGCCTACTAGCTGGGACTCCTTCTTCATGTAAACAGACGTGACGTAATGACGTAAAGACGAATGGCGGCATGCTAGAATTTCCCGTGGAAACCTACCAGTACCACTCGAATTAGAAAACATTATTACAAGCTTACCGGGCTAAGGTAAGGAGATAGTTTTGAACACTGGCTTGTTATATACTGGCTCAAAAATTGATTTTGGATAATTTTTAACTAAAAAAAAGTTGCAGACTACAGCTTTAAATATCTTTAAATACTACGTTGAGGAAATTATGGGTATTGAAAGCTTCTGATAGCTCCATACTTAGGTCAGGGGACATCAAGAAGAGCATATGCTTCCTCCATCAACAGTCCGGGCACTTCCTCTCCCAGGCCTTCTTGGGAAAGCCTGTTGTCTCTGAGCTGCCATTACATGCACTTCAGGGGCCTGATGTATAAATAACACCACAGCCCTCCATCCCTCCCGACACATTTTCTCATTCTCTCAGACTAATGCTCCTAACATGACCTAATCAAAATCAGTCAACATGATCAGACCACTGGCAAACTCCCCCCCACTCAGAGGTGCCGTTTCCTCCCACTAATGGCTGATAATGTGCTGTGGGGGGTCATACACGATCTGACACATAAAAACACATAATGTGTATCTAGAGGAGGCTGTCCGCTGGGGCTCTTCACTAAGAAGATAACATTTCAGCATGCTGGCTCCGGCAATGAGTCTAACACACAGTCAACTGTCTGAACGGCTTCCCAGTAAGTGTTTACAGTGTGAGAGCTCTGTTAGCATTATAAAACAGACTGCACATGCTCTCAGTCCCTGTTAATGTCTAAAACAATACACCAAAATTACTGTCACCCATCATCAGTTATTTTTTTCAAGGCAACTGAATCATCAGTCTATTGTGTAAGCTCTAGTTTTTTAACTATAGATCGATTTGCCATACAATAGATTTGACACACTGGACAAAAGAAAGTTTTACAACTGGATGCCAAAATAGTCACATTCATCTGTGAATGGTAATGTTGTGTTTGAAAGACAGATCTCGAATGAGTGACTCAAGTATAAATATTCACAATGAGGGATAAATAGTTTCCCCTACATCATACATTGCCACTACAACTTCACCATGACAGCCATAGCATTCACATTCACGATAAATAAACTACATGAAGAAAAATGTGAGCTAAATCCTGGGTAGCTGCTATGCAGTTACTAGGGTATTCTTGGTGGTTGCCAAAGAGTTATGTGGTTGCTATGGTCTTCAGGGTGGTTGCCAGAGAGTTGCTATGCAGTTGCTAGGGTCTTTTGGATGGTTGTCAGAAAGTTGCTATGTAGTGACTGTCAACACTCAAGTCGATATTATAATCTGCCTTGAGCCTCTTACTCAATGTAACTCTATGGGAATTTATTTTTCTGTTTTATCACCCACCAGCCAAAATCTTAAAGAGTTAATTCGCCCAAAAAATACATTTCTGTCATTAAGTCTTCAAGAGCTGATTCTCTGGTGTCAGGAGTCAGGACGCTCTATAATGTCAGAAACTGCGAATACATGCTGCATGGAGATAGAACAGGTATAGTTTAGTATAATTACGGTCACACTTATATTGTCTTCTTCCACTATATTAGCACAAGCCTGTTGTACCGGACCCCGTCTGAATGATGGCCAAAACTTTACAGATGAGTTTTATGATGTTTATTGTACTTCACACAAACGATCTCTGTAAGAGCTTAATAAAACACAGTGCAAGTGTGCATTAAAATATTATCCATAAACTCTCTCTCTCTCCCTTGCATTATCATCAACATGCACAGCGAAGTACACAGAAACACTCATTACAACTAACAGTAAACAAATATATAAAGACCTGATGCCTTTTCAGGTGGTGCTTAATAAACTGGTAAACTTTATATCCGTAAATCAACTGTAATAAAGGGATCTTTACTGCCAGGGATCTGGAAACGGCTTGTTCTGAGACACTGCTTATGATTTATGGGGATTTAAAAAAAAAAAAAGGAGTGGTTGGATTTTTATAATTATAGGGTGGTTGTGTACACACACTGCCAACACACATTTTTAGCCAAACGTCATACAAAAGTGAATTTTGCAGGTCCCCTTTAAAAACATTGTTAAAATAGTCAACGTGACTACAGTGGTTCAACCTTAATGTTATGAAGTGACGAGAATAATTTTTGTGCGCAAAAACAAAACAAAAATGACGGCTATATTCAACAATTTTGTCTCTACCCTGTCATTCTCCTATGCAGTTGACACAGTGCAGAGCTTCAGTGTTTACATCTGAATGTTGGCTCAGTATTGGCCAGCTCCTGCGTCAGCATCACACGCATATGCCGTGGTTCTCATGTGAACAGCCTTGGCCAATACTGAGCCAGCGTTCTGACGTTAACATGAAAGCGCTGCACTGCATTCACTGCATCAACTGTGACGAGACTGACAGGGTAGAGAAGAAAGTGTTGAATGAAGCTGTTATTTTTGTTTTGTTTTTGTGCACAAAAAGGATTCTTGTCGCTTCATAACATTATGGTTGAATCACTGTAGTCACGTTTACTATTTTTACAATGTCTTTACTACCTTTCTGGACCTTGAATGATGGTAAATATGTTGCTTTCAATGGGGCATAAAAAAAAAACCCATTGTATTTCATCAAAAATATCTTAATTTGTGTTCCAAAGATGAACGAAGGTCTTACGGGTTTGGAACAACATGAGGGTGAGTACTTAATGACAGAAATTTCATTTTTGGGTGAACCCTTTAAGTCTGATCACTCAGAAAAGTAACAGCACACATCTCCTTAAAAAAATGCAATGATTTTGAGGCATCATGTTCATAGCCAAAATGGTGCTAGACCAGTTTTACACTGAAATGTAATATTTACTGTTAGGAGTAAAAATCAATAACCCTGAATATAAGCAAGAGTAATAGTAATACTCGCCTTTCTGTAATGGTAGTAAATGATCTCAGCTTGCCACAAAAGTCATTTGATAAACTAGCCAATAAAAAGAATATGAAACTCTGAACTGGGGCCTAATTTAGATACAGATTCATAGTCTGGCTCTTCACAGTGGCACAATACAGATATATCCAAAAGTGGCCTATATCAGATACACTGTAAGTTAAAACCATCACAGTTCCTCTCACACGTGTTGTAGTACAGTCTTCAGTGTGTGGTCGTTATTTACATTTGTGTTGCGTTAATGCAGCTTGCTTGGTTTTCTCATTAAGGCCTGCGTGTTAAACAGCAGACTTGGAGAGGGCACTTAGACGGGCTTGTCCTGGAAGTTTGACCCCATCAGACTTGCGTAGGGGGGCCCCTCTATCCTCCGGCCCTGTTTGGGGTGCCTGTTTTATAAATGGAACCACAGGGTGCTGATATTTTACAAGCTGCTTTGATAGAGGGCTGTATTGTCTGAAGTGGAGCAGCTGATTTGCATTTGAAACAGCTCTCACTCTTACACACACACTCTCTCTTACTGTGCGTCCATGGCCCCGGGCTAATGTTCCTTTTCCGTGGAGACCAGGACCTGTGCACCTGTAGATCTCGAGCACACATACATAGGAAACATAGACAAGAAGACAAAAATGGACACCAACAGGAACATAATTCCATGTTCACTCTCTATCTCACATAAAATGCATGTGCCCACTTTAACTGTTTACACATGCATACATACAAATGCAGGTTACACATGACTACTCTGGTCAGCAGCACAGCTCTATAGACTTAATGACCCACGACTGGACATCTGTGTGTGTGTGATGTGGAAGTAGTGGAAACCTTGTTCCAATTACTGCTGTCATGTGACAAAAAGCACAAAATGGCCTCCAGCGTCAGGTTTCAAATGTCATATAGACTCTCTAAATTGAGGAAAAGCAGACCGCCTGAATGCTCACATGATCAATACAACAAGATAATAAGAGCGTCATTAGCAAAATGTGTCTGCTGATATCGAGCAAGAAAACAGAAGAGAAATCACATTCCCGTAATAGTTGATGAGGCATACATACGAACATAAAGAATTAATACCTTTCTTCAAGACTGCTACACATAATGCTGTCAAATGTTTTCTTCACCTAATAATGAGAAAGATATTGTTCAGATACCATTCTACATTCATAATACTGTACAGACAAGAACTAATACCTTTTTGTCAATCAGATTTTATCAGTGTACAGGAAATACACAAGATATACACCAACATGTTCTTCCCTCACTTTTAAGGTACTATACCCTTCCCAGTCTCCACCTGGGGAAACTTCACATTCGTCATGTCCATTGTGAAGTAACCCTGTTCTAATGTCCAAATAAATGCATAATTTGAGTCGTTGCGTTCTGTTTTATAATTTTCACACTGACAGTAATGTAATTCAGTGACTGCTGCCATGTGCCAGTTGTCTTTGTGCCAGGCGCTTTGGCACTCTGGGCTCTTAACCGTTTAGGGCATTGGCACTCTGCCTGTTCAGTCTCACTTCGAGACGTGTCTTCGCACAACGACAGACTGAAACACAGGCTGGCTCCTAAGACAAAGCTGTTTATTTCAAACCCTTTTAGAAAAGGGCACAAGAGCTGTGCAGATCTCACTTGACCCACAGAACACATCTTTATGTTTTCAATTTGCTTGCTACATTTATCATAACCTTTTACTCTATTCTAAAAAGTGGTGTAGTAATTTCTGGTAATTAGCTTCACAAGCCTAAGCCTAGATTTATCTGACCACTATGGTCCAAAAATGCTCTATGCACTATGGCACTATGTCCAAAAATGCAATCAAAATGTGTTTCGAATAAATTTATAAAGCATTACTCATACGCAAATGGCTGATTTATCCACTGTTACACATGATTTAGCTAAAGCTCTTTATGCACATGATAGTGAGTGTTCTTTTTTGATTTTTCACACTAATTTGTTTGTATGCAAGATGGTAACACTGGCTTGGGCCATTTTTTCATAGTTGAAAAAGAAACAGAGACGACAACTACTGAAGACAACAACAACAAGACCACACTGATGAGCGCTTGTGAGAGGTTTAAAGATACCCGCAACTCAAGTTTAAATGAGTACAAAGACTTTTCATCAGTCATATCTTCTCGAGAGAATCAGCACAGACACCGGAAAAGGATGAACTTTCTAGCACATATGTGTCATCCGACTGTGTTTGTGCACACTATCATATGGAGTATACTTTCATAAGGCTATACGTTTGGCTGTATGCCTATACTTTTTGTCAAAACTGAAGTATACTTTGGGTACTGGTCTTAATTAGGACATTTTCTGGTTCAGCATCCTTGTTGGTTGTATCAACCAACCAAAATTTGTATCAACCAATTAAGATTGTAGTTTGAGGGATATGCTTGGGGCTGGGGTTGGGCAGTCATCGATGTGAAAGGGTTAGTTCACCCAAAAATGAAAATTCTGTCTTTAAAGGGTTAGTTCACCCAAAAATGAAAATAATGTCATTTATCATTCACCCTTATGCCGTTCCACACCCTTAAGACCTTTGTTCATCTTCAAAACACGAATTAAGATATTTTTGTTGAAATCCGATGGCTCAGTGAGGCCTGCATAGCCAGCAATGACATTTCCTCTCTCAAGATCCATTAATGAACTAAAAACATATTTAAATCAGTTCATGTGAGTACAGTGGTTCAATATTAA
This sequence comes from Hypophthalmichthys nobilis, assembly GCA_037950665.1. Classification (NCBI taxonomy): domain Eukaryota; kingdom Metazoa; phylum Chordata; class Actinopteri; order Cypriniformes; family Xenocyprididae; genus Hypophthalmichthys; species Hypophthalmichthys nobilis. Next base: position 12,403,691 of record CM075483.1, on the reverse strand, counting down.
CATTATAAAGCAACGAGAATATTTTTGGTCCGCCAAAAAAACAAAATAACAACTTATATAGTGATGGCCGATTTCAAACACTGCTTCGGTAAGCTTTGGAGCGATATGAATCTTTTGTGTCGAATCATGATTTCGGATCTCGTGTCAAACCGCCAAACTGCTGAAATCACGTGACTTTGGCGCTTCGAACCGCTGATTCCACACAAAAGATTCATAACGCTCCGAAGCTTCCTGAAGCAGTGTTTTGAAATCAGCCATCACTAAATAAGTCGTTATTCTGTTTTTTTTGCCGCACAAGAAATATTCTTGTCGCTTTATAATATTAATATTGAACCAATGTACTCACATGAACTGATTTAAATATGTTTTTAGTACATTTATGGATCTTGAGAGAGTTAATGTCATTGCTGGCTATGTAGGCCACACTGAACCATCGGATTTCAACAAAAATATCTTAATTTGCGTTCCGAAGATTAACGAAGGTCTTACGGGTGTGGAACGGCATGAGGGTGAGTAATAAATGCCATTATTTTCATTTTTGGGTGAACTAACCCTTTAATTACTCACCCTCATGTCGTTCCACACCTGTAAGACCTTCGTTCATCTTCGGAACACAATTTAAGATATTTTTGATAAAATCCGATGGCTCGTGTGGCCTCCATTGAGAGCAAGTTAACTTAGACTTTCAAACACCCAGAAAGCTACTAAAGACATATTTAAAACAGTTCATGTGACTACAGTGGTTCAACCTTAATGTTATGAAGCGACGAGAATACTTTTTGTGTGGAACGACATGAGGTAATTAAAAAACAGAATTTTCATTTTTGGGTGAACCCTTTAACAGCATAATTTTACTTCCATCAACATCACTTCCTCATGACTTGAGGGATAGTTAACAGTTTGAGTTGGTGTAGACTGGCATAGTCACGATTAAACATATTTGGCATAATCCTGGTCACAAGGTCATGGTCACAGTTCTGTTACTCTGTGCTATGAATTATTCAAGCATGAGATTATATTGGAAAAAAAACTTGTAAAAGAATTGTAATGGCCAGTCATTGAAGTGAGAGAATCTTTGCTCAGCAAGTGCAGGAACTTCATCTAGAGGTGTCACTCTGGTCAGAACATTCACATTCAGCACAAAGAGTAGTCAATTGCAAAATGCTTACATGTCTTCTTGAGATGTAATAATCAATTGATGCATTGCAAGTGATGGAGACTTCTTGTGCATCAAGAATTGTGTATGTGTGAGCTATTCAAGACATCAGGAGGGAGAATTACTGACACTTGTTCAGTTCTATCCACTAAACCACTAATCACGAATACAGCACTGCAGTCTTGAAGAGTAAACAAACCCGGGAGAACATTAAGGGGGTTAACTGCACTGAATCACATGGTAAAACTTCACCCTATCTAGGCCTTAGTGCTTTCAGACCAGCATAGAGAGACGAAACGACAGTCAAAAAAGAAGGCAAAAAAAAAAAAAAAAAAAAACTGTTTTCTGAGTTCATGAAATTCTTCACAGGGCTTACCCAAACAAGGCCAGTACAGTTACAAGAGAGTTGTGAGAGTTTCGCCCAGAGGGACTAAAGATAGGATTACTCCTAAATTCGTTCTCATTCAGAGAACTTCCTCAAATGGCTGTGGTTGCGTCCATACATGGAACTCCGCAATCCGTCAGGAAAACCAGGCCGGCGAGGGTATTCTCTGGGCTTGTTATCTTTCAACAGGCCCTAATCTGCAGAGCTCTCCTCAATTTCCCACTGGGCAGCGGCCTATTAGATTACACTGATTCTGCCCTTACGATAAACACAGAACCCTGGCCATTTGTCTGAAGGCTGAGAGATCCGTCTCGCTCTCAGCTGATGAGTTTGAGATCTTGCCCAGTGTGTCCCACGGAGCACAGCAAGCTTGAAGAGAGTTCGGCTTAAGGAGCAATGGACTGAGCAGTAGAGTCTCCTCTGAGCTGATAGCTTTTGACACGATGATTCAGTGGAACTGAGTTGAATAAAAAGCTTCTTTTTCATTGTGCCTTAGGAAGGGAAGGCCCAAGGGATTATGGTCAGTGAAGTGATCAGTGACTATGGTTAAGAAAATGAGCCTGGCCCTCACGTCATGCTCTACAGGCCATTATTTCATATACAAATGAGGGCAGGGCGTATCAGATAATGCAGGTCTTCAGGAGGACTCTAGAGTTCCTCTTTACTCCTTTAGAATCTGCTGTATGGCCCCAACAAAAGGTTGGAAGTTCAAGGATCATTCATCGTTCAACCTATCTGACAAGACACAACCAGCTTTCTTGTTTTATTTCTATGGTCCAATCTTAAAGATGATGCAGTGGCTGACAAACAAATGTAACAATTGCCTAACAAATATTTTAACTTCTTTATTTCTCTTCTTATTCAAGAGTTTGATGCACCAAGAGCTTTGAGCAGGGCCGTGACAGGAAGATAAAGCCCCTTAGACTGCATTTATCTCCATGCTTTACACGCTAACACCCCTTCAACGCTAACGTAATTGAACTGGTATTAGCAGAGTATGTTAAGAATGTTAAGCTAAGACACAAGATATTGTTCCCCATAAACCATGTTTAAATTTGCCTGACATCACTCCTCAGGTGTTGTACAACAGTTTATTTTCCAGGGAGAGGAATGACTATTCATGGTATTGAGCCTGACACGCTGACGACTTTCAAAGCAATTCAAGTGGAAATCCTGTTTAGTTTATAGTTAACTACAAGTGACGTAGCATTTAGCATGCATGAGCAGTTCTAAACATGGAGACTAAATGTTCAAACTTCTAAATTCAAAACACAAAAGGCTCAGAATACATATTTGAGTATGCTTATGGAGTAACCAGAGTCTAAAAGAACTGAAATGTGGCTTTGTAGAAAAAGAACAGAACAACAAGAACATTAAACAAGTTTCTTTTGTGATAAACAAGACACTTAACTTATTAGTGGTGCATCAGAACATTGTAACAACCACCTAACAATTACCCAGAACCCCCAAGCTGCTGCATAGCAACATACTAGCAAACACTCAGATCTCTGTAACAACCATAAAGCAACAACCCTGGTAAATGTCAGAACACCCTAGTAACTGCATAGCAACATGCCAACCCTGGCAGACACAATGATATGCTCAGAACACTGAAGCAACCACATAGCAACACCCCTTGCCATTTCCTAGAATACCCAAGTTGTGGCTGTGAGATTTTAGACCGTTTTAGACCGGTGAGCACCACTTAAGTTTCCGGAGTGTAAAAGTTTTGTTGTTGTCTTGCAATTGCTAGAGTTGTTAGTTAAAGGAGTCCTCGATTATGATTTCACTTTTTTAAATTTACTTAGTGTGTAATGTAGAGTATAAACAACATCTGCAAAGTTACGACGCTTAATGCAAGTTCAATGCAAAGGAAGATATTTTCTTTGAAAGAAATCGCTTTTTAAGGACTACAACAAATGGCTGGTAGGGACTACAACGAGCGTCTTCCTGGGTTGGTGACATCACGAACCCCAAAATGTACATAAACCCTGCCCCCCGGGAACACGCAACAAAGGGGGTGAGGCCATGTTGGGCTGCTTTAGAGAAGAGGAAAAGTTGTTGTAGTACAGTGTTGTTGCCATGCCGTCATTTTACGCCAGACTGCTTCACAAACGAGGGTCAATTCAACACTGGATTTGCACAAAAGATTAACATGACGGCACATGCTAGTCGATGAGTTGAATGAACTACACAGCAACTACATAAATTTATCCACTAAACATTCAGAAATGTCCAGTTGCATTCTAAAAGTTGTAACTTCTTCTTGAGTCTCTCCATCAGTGTCCGACTCCAGTTTGAACAACGTAAGGCTGAACACCGTTACTGACAATCGGCATTTTGGCTGCGTGAGATTCTCCAGCTTTGTTGTTGTTGAGCAACCAAAGCATGATCTGTTAAAGCTTCGCCCTCTTCTGGAAAGGGGGCCGGGATCAGCAGCTCATTTGCATTTAAAGGGACACACAAAAACGGCGTGGTTTTGCTCACAAACATATACAGTAGGGGCAAATTTAACAAGCTATAATAAATGATTTGTGGGGTATTTTCAGCTGAAACTTCACAGGCACATTCTGGGGACACCAGAGACTTATATTACATCTTGTGGAAAATGGCATAACAGGTCCCCTTTAACATTGTCCTTTAGAATGAATAAAATATTGTGATAGGAAAGCTACTTTCTGCTCACTTTTTTTTTTGGGGGGGGGGGGGATGTTGTCTATGTTATTTTAGGCAGTTCCTTAAAAATCACTGACTGCCAATTCAACTTCAGTCCATTCAATGAGAAAGGTTTGCCAAAAGAACAGATGTTGTCAGAGTAGTTTTCAACAGGAAGGAATTAGTCTTTCATGAAACTCTCACGCCTCTGCAAAAGGTGCTAATTAAAGAAAGACATAAGTACTTGGCACTCTGCACACTCACAAGCATTCCTCATTTGAAAAGTTTTTTTAGCATCACACTGTAATCTCCATTTGTATTGCAAATGAACAATGTGGTAAATGAATGGCTGCTGCCGTGATCCAGAAGATATTGGCAGCCTATTAATTATTTTATCCTTAATTGCTCTTTAATTATCTGATAATCTGATGATAATATTTGCTCACAAGTTGGCCAAAATATTCGTTATTTTGTGTGAGGCGTCTGGACTTTGACATAACTACATGACAAAACATTCATTACGTACAAAGAGCACAAAGAGCTGTAAAATTAACCTCAATTTTTTTCACTCTCCTTAGAGGAGACAAAGACTGAAATAGGCTCTGAATGCCAAGAAGCCAGATGCCCTACATCATGTTTCCCCCAAAGACGTGATCTGCAGTGGAGAAAAGCGCCACATGCCCAGCCTCATTGTCTGTCCGGCTCCCACAGGCCCCCCAGTGCAGTTTAACATTACACACAGAACACAGGGCTGACGGGGACTGTGGCAAACTGACTCAGGCCGGGTCTCTTTCTTTCTCTCTCTCGCTCACACACACAAAGGCACCCGTAATGTCTGGACAGATAAAAGGCAGAATATTATGGCAGTGGGCCACGCTGCTCCGCCTGGTTTGTCATGCAGCTGAATGGAGTTGTGGTGAGGGTAAGGTTTGGCCACGATTGTCTCATCCCCTGCCAGGACACACACAACTGCACTCACACTAGCTCTATAAAGAGAAGGGAAAAGGCAGGCATTCCCGGTCACTGTGCATGATCGCATGACACAGAGGTACATTTAAATGGCCTAAAGCGCCTGACCCAGTTGCTTTGAGACAAACCTGTACTGCACCTTTATTCTGAGTCTGTGTTTGACTTACTCAATTATTAACTCAATTATTATTGGAAGAACCCCAAAGGAGCATTATATTGCACAAAAGTTGCACTTGCAGGCTCATGAAACTTAATACAGTTCTCAGTTATGTTTTATTTAAGTATCATCTTTGTCTCAGATGTTTCTCCTAACATCCTTAGTAGAAATAGACACAAATGAGACAATTGTTGTTATTGGGCTATAAAATGAATGTGGATAACATAGATTGGATCATCTGTTCTTGAAAATAATTTGATGAGAAATACTGGCATTCATTTTGAAGTCTGTGATTATCTAGGCAAATCTGAGCAGTTTGAGACAATGTTAAGATGTCTTCTGTAACTGCAGAAGAGATGTGTGAGATTACTGGGGTTTCTTAGGAGAAGCAGGGGACTTAAAAGTATTGTTTTGCTAGGTAAAAAGTTATGTTAAAAAGAGACACAGTTATGAAAGTTTAAAGATGATACTAGCAGTGTAATGTACCATGGGTCCAAGTTTGAGTCAGAGTCAAGACAGAGAGGGTTTGAACAGTTCAGACAGCATATATTTGCTTTCCTTTGGGGTGAATAAAGCCTGATTTCATGCACACAGCATGTCCTACGGTCTAGCACAGAGAGGATCATATGTACGAGTTGGCCCAGAATACAAAACAAATCCGCAGTGTTGCAGTACTTGAAAACAAACTCAGACTCTGAGTCAAGACAGAGTCCCAATGCTTCTGACACAAGATCTGGTCTTGGCCGGTCTCAAGTACTACAACATTGAATACTGGGTATTTTGGTCAATCAGATACCCAAGAAGACAAAGGAGACACAAACCCATTTACACCTGGTATTTCTTTTGTCCACTTTCAACCACTTCTGTCCTGATTCTTAGAGAGGAGGGTCTATGGGTGGGTAAATGTATGGGCTTTTTCAGATCTCTTGATCTAACAGACAAACTAAGTTTGCACAATTTACATATGAATGTGCACAGAGATGACAGAAAAACAAAGAAAGCAACAGCTTTCGTTTCTTCTCTGATAGTCGCAAGACTACGCAGAGTTCTGTGAGTGCATGTTAGAAATCAGGAATGGCGAGAGAACATTGTGCTTAGCAAAATTTTTTGTCTTCAAACCAAACTTGGGTCTTTAGGTGACAAAGTTCAAAAATCCCATCTAGCTAGCGCGCTTCCCATAACATTTACGTGTTAGGTCAGTAGGCAGAGAGCAGGTGGTCTTTAGTGGCTGTTTGAACACATTCGAACACATGAGCATCTACAGTACAAAAGCAATCCGGTCGAGTAAGTTTTCGACAACCTTTGGAAGTGGTCGAAAGTGGACATGCTCAAAACGTTTTTAAACCCTGTTTACACCTGTATTTATCGTCGTCCACATGTGATCCGATTTACCATAATGCATCTTAATACCTGTAAACAGGGCCTAGACATGATGAGAACAGGTAAAACAAGAAAAGAGAGAAAAAAAATATGATATGAGACAAGGCAAGAAAAGGCAAGATGAGCAAAGGTGAGGGGAGAAGTGACAAGAAAACACTAGACAAGAAAAGGACAAGAATGCACGAGACTGAATGCACTTTCTCTCTGTGGGAACAGAATCAAGCTCCTCGTGATTGCTGTGGTTCACCTATTTAATAAAGGAATTCAAACTGATTTCATTTTTGTGTTGGCTAACTCATATTCTCAGTCAGCAACACAGGAAGTGGAAACAGATTGGCCCTGAATTTAGGATGGGCCCCCCTATCATCCCTGAACTTCACTCCTACAGATGGCTGCTATTTGCAACAGTCGGTGAACTTTCCTTCCTTAATCTCTATCATTACATCTGCGCCTTTATTCATCTTTTATCCTTTTGTAGTAAGTTAACGTGTATCAGATGAAAGGAAATGCTTTAAACAAATATCTGCTGTTAATATCATGATATCTGCAGTGTGTCTGTAGCAGCTATATAGGCAGTAAAGACATCCATCCAGCCATTAAAACCAATCAGTACCAGCTGACCGAGCACAGACTATATGAAAGAAAGCAGACACACATTAGTTAACATTACCCTCTTCACTTAATGCTTATTGTAGACGGTACAGTTTTTTCCATCTTTTATTGTGTTCCTAGATCCTTAGCGGCAGCCTAGTCTGTGTCTACAGGTATAGTCTGCAGTGTCTGTCTCTTTCTTTACCCCCTGTCCTGTCCCATTTCCCCTCTGTTAGCCCAAAGCCGCTGTGGCCAGGCTGTGCTCGCCAGCTTTCTAATTGATAACAGCCAGCAGGGGCCCAGTCAGGGGGAAAGACCTGACTCTTTTCCTCCAAACACCCCTGGGAGGCTACGGGCCGTGGTCCAGGCCGTCAACCATCGCCAACTGTACAGACACCACCAAGCACTAACTGGCAGCTATTTACCAACAGCGCAGATTTCATTTTTTCACTGAAAAGCATGCAGGCGTGCATACACATGCAGCTGCGGTACCAATTCACAGGCACTCTTGTCTCCTGCACTGATACATGTGAATGAGCTGTTGCAAAGTGCTAAAAAACAACACATTTTCTTTAATAGCAACACTTTTGTCACATACTGTTGAGGTCTGGAGCAAAGTGCAAGATCGCTTTTTCTATCTCTACATCACTTTCTCTCGGTTTCTGTCTATAGATCAGATAACAGTGCACTCTCCAGGTGCATGCAAAATGAAGGGAGTTCTAAGAGATCAGACGCAGTCAAATTAGACGCGTTAACAAGTGTCTGAAGGGCGTCTCTCTGTAGAATGCTGTAACTCAACCTGATCTCACCTTGGAGAACACAACCCATCATCCACTTGACATTTTAATCCTTACCTTTGACATGTTTCACATTCCAGGCTAAAGAATTTCAGAAGTTCCTATAGAGCACCTGGTTTCTACTGTACATAACTTTGACACATGAATTTTCTATAAAATCTTGTACCTGTGGTGTCGATATTACTCAAAGTGTGTTTGTAGATATGTCTCCAGAAGATCAAATAAGCACATTTGGTTTAGCCAACTAAGCAGCTGATAAACGAATTATGGCACTTTTTCACTGCATGGTACGGCATGGTATGGCTCGGTATGACTTGCTTTGGTGCTTTTCCACTGCATGGTATGGCTTGGTATGGCTCGGTACGGCTCACTTTTTGATGTACCACCTCGGTTGAGGTTCCAAGCATGCTGTACCGATACTAAAATGTGACGTGTAAACACTGCAGACCACTGATTGGTCAGAAAGAATAGCAGCATCCACAGAGACAGGCAGAGACACTACCAGCGTCATTTGATTTGCAACATGAGACGTCAAACCCGCTAGATTTAAATAGTCAGCAACAGCGACCGCAGTATTTGTTCACACAACTTTTTTTAAACGACTTGCTTTAAAACGACCATCGTACGCAACTTGAAAAAAGAAATCGCTATATCGTGGTCAGTAGACGAGTTGCAAACGTTCCTCTCGTTGGTAGCCGAGGAGCAGATCATGGCAGAAGCGGCGCAACTATAACGATCAATCTATTATCCCACCCAGTTTGAAGCGGTACTAACTGCAGTGGAAAAGCAAACTGAGTCAAGCCGTGCCGAGCTGAGTTGTACCACCCAGTGGAAAAGCGAAGCGAGCTGAGCCGAGCCGTACCACACAGTAGAAAAGCGCCAATAGACTTACCGTGAGGTGTTGCACATAGTCAACCATTATTGGCCCTTCCATAGTCAGCCTAATGTTAGTGTGATGTGTCTCTGTATGGCAGATTTGGCATGTGGGCACATGACAGTACCTCTGGAGTGTCCCAAAAGTGCATTCGTTTGCATTCATCATATCTGGAGCATGCACTGATACACTTGCCTGTAACAGAGTTTAAAATGTGATGTTTCTCCTTGCTTGTTGATGTAACCAATGTGTCACATGTACATTTTATATAGCTCGAAAGAATTATAGCCTATTGGCAACAAGCAGAAATAATTGAGGTATAAAAGACAACTCATTTGTGATTTGTCTTTCCTATGGGGACATGAACTATGGTGTGTAAGTGGAGTGCACATGCAGTGCAGACAGTAACCATGACGGCTGAATGTTGAGAAAGCTCACTGTGGTTAAGCTGGTATTGTTTTGTGGGATGTCATATCAGTTTGTTTTCTGCAGCTACTGAAACAAATCTCCCAAATCCCTCAGAATGCTGCAGGCTTCACGGGCCTACTTAACAAGGTAATTAAAACTGTCTGCCTCCATTCCCCCCAAATTTGCATACTCCTCCTCCTACCCTTTGTGAGGATGTTTAAATTAATCTCCCCTCTCCTGATTTTCCTCTTCATGTATAAGCTGCACCGCAGAGTTGAAATCGGGAGTCATGTGACTCAAGACGTCACTGTTGATCTGAGTGACAGTTGGAGCAGGATAAATTTCATTAATGACCCAGTTTAACAGCATGCATTAGAGACTAGACAAGCCAGAGAACATGTCTCACCACCACTGTCAATCTCTTACAATTATTACTGGAACTAATTAAGGAATCCAATTAATGCAGCTAAAAGAAAACTAGTGGGGTTGGGCAAGGGAATTTCCATAGCAGTAGTTCAAATTTGTGTTCGTAATTTGGAGGGCATGGGATGCTTGAGTTTCTTGGGAAATAAGGCTGGCTTATGGGAACAGTTGTCACTAATCATCTGGATTTGTTCAAGGTGACATGCAGCAAAATGAAGCTGAATTCAATCTCCCCAACAAGTCTAGAGAAGGCTCATTATCATTGCATGCTCCCTACGAGTATTGGAAAAGCATACATTTACCGAGGAGCAAAGGCCATAACATCTGTCAATTTGACCTTGTGTTTTGCACCTCATTTAGATCATTGGCTTCTTCTACATCCTTTCACTCACTGAGATTTCACCAAGTAGGACCAATCCAGTCTCATGAGAAGTCATTATAATTTGAACAAGATGGAAATGTTGAATTGGGTCAAACAAAATGAATGACCCACACCTAAACCTAACCATAAAGTCCAGCCACTTACTTCAACCCTAAATGTTATCATAACTGTAATATGGAAAAAAAAAAACATAAAAGTCGTACCTTTTCGTACATGCCAAGTCTTAAAATCTTACAATTTTTCCATCTTTTATGAATTATTACAAGTTGTCATGGGACTATGTTGGTGGAACATGTTCCTTGATCAACATTCTTGTTGGTCCTGGAAAAACTTGTATCAGATTTCAAGGTTAGCTTTAGGTTATGTCAGGTTTAAGACTGGGCACTTAAACAACATTAACAACCAATTATCTCCGTCTGATTTTTTATGGGTTAATAGTTAATGGTTAAGGCAGTGGTTTTCAATCCTGGTCCTAGGGACCCACCGCTCTGCATTTTTTTCTATGGGTATGTTTACACGACAACGATGTACTAAAAACAGAAAGGTGTTTCCTTAGCATTTTTTTTGCGTACAGACGATAACATTGTCAAAATGATCCGTTCACAGTGTTAAAAATGCTGTATTATCCATGCCAGGCCAGTAGTTGGCGATGTCACTTTGTAAAGTAAAACTATGCGCCTATAGACTGAACATGTAATATGCATGCACATGACATCATCGTTTTCACAAATTCACATTTTTGTAGTTTATACAGAGACAATAACTGTATCGTTTTCAAAAACTTGTACTTTGAAACCCGTTTTCAAAAGTTTGCGTTTTCAGGACCTCAAAACGCAGTTATCATGTAAACGAACGGCCAAAACGCATAAAAAGATGCACTAAAAAATGTTTTTATTTGAAAATGGTGTTGTGTAAACAGCCCCAAAGTCTCCCTTATTTAATACACCTGATTCAGGTTATCAGCTCGTTAGCAGAGAGCTTTATGATCTGCACTGAATGTGACATGCAAGAGTGGTGGGTCCAGGACCAGAATTGAAAACCACTGGGTTAGGGTTTTCATTAGGATCAAGGATAGGACTGTTTGTTGGACAGGACTGTTCTATTACCAACAAAACATGGCCAATCCTGATGAAGGGCAGCACTCTCTACTCCTGATTCTGAGCTTGATAGTTTTGTGAGAGCCTGTGAAAGCAGGCAATTAAAAAACTAAAGCCATGCAAAGACTAAATATGACAATGCTTATGATACTGAAACCCACTGAGGGAATTGTGTGAATATTCTGTGTCCTGCAGTGTCACAAACGGCCACTAATTCCTCTAAATGCTAGACATAACAGCTCAGAGAAGTAAACGGATACCCTTCACCACCTGCAGTGCTAAAACAAATCAAAAATCCCAAAGTCCTCACCACCCCAAAAGAGGCTCTGCCAGTTGTCGCCAAGTTGAGGGTCTCTTTTTAATTGCCAAGGCAGTTGAAGGGATGGCTAAATCTGAGACATTCTTCTGGAGTAACTTCAGAATGGAGCAGATGGATGGAGCCATAGGGAAAAGTGGTTAAGTACCTCAATCAGGTGAGTTCTAGATTGGCAAGAAGCTCCCAGGGCTGGAAGGTTTGATGATGGACCAGGGCAGATTTTCTGGACTGAAACCTGAGGCCTGCACTATACTGACTGTGTTGGCAGGAGGGAAACAGCATGTCATGTGCAATAAAGGAATGCAGCTCTAGTTGCATGAGCCAGCCAGATATACCATTACAGTCCTTGTGCTGGATGGAGGAAACAAGTAAAACAAGGCGGAGGGAGAGAAAACTGGACTAAAAAGACAAAAGAAAATATAAAGAAAAGGTAAAGCAAATGTACTGGAAAGAAAGGAGACAGGGAAACAATAAATTCCTTGTGTGTGCAAACATACCTAGCAATAAATCTCTTTCTGATTCTCTTAAATTCTGTACTTTCTGGCACATGATACGTATTGGATCAAATACCCTAATTGTATGCTTGTAGGAACAAAGAAATTTGATTTTCAGACCATTACACTCTCTGGTGAAATGAGAAATGTTCTGACTATGAAATTTTCCATGGGTCATGGTAGCATAATTTATCATTTTTTATTCAATTATTTTTAAAAGCATTTTTTTTTTTATAACTAATTGCACTAAATTAACACATTAATTGACAGCTCTTATCTAAACAAAACAATTAATGCAATTAACATCACAGTCCATGCATATTAGCCAGTCAGAAAATCTGGAGGCAGTTTTCTGTCAGTGGTGTGAGATAGGAGCAGGAATTCTGTTTGTCTTAACAATGAAAGACGTGGAATGTTTTGGAAATCTGCTTGAAAACACCTTGTCATTTCAGGCCTAACTAAACATACTTTGGTATTTTCTTAGCTACCTATCAAAGTAAATGCAATTAATGTTATTTGTGCACTATTACACTTTAGTAGGTACAAGAGTACCTGCTAAAACATAAGTACTAAAAAGCAGGTTCACTTTTAACATCTCCTCCTAAGTGATGCATCTCTCACTTCAGGCTATACAGGCAGCAGACAAGATCCCAACAGCGCTCAGCACTTTTGGAGAGACACAACACTGCCACCAACATAAATGATCACACTGTCATCAGACGCTTTAAAAATTGAGGGGTTAAACATGAGGAAATATACTACTGCCTGCTGTTTTCCTAAAGATGGATGACTTCTGCAGAAAGAGACAGAAACTGTTAGCGTTTTCTCCTTTAGACAGAGAGCTATTTAACTATGGAATGCTATTAATAACATCAACCTCAACATTTCTGGCGCTGGAACAGATCCAGTCTGTTGTTCAGCATTTCTTTCTATGTTAATACTGTCTCAGCGAGTGTAGCGCCTGCCACGCAAATCAATCTGAACACAAAGTCTTGTGTACACAGAGTCTATGGTACGGAGTTACCGGAGACACAATAAATAATTGTGTAAACACAAAGCATGTTTACGTGCTGGCTTTAGAGATGCAGACGTGTGCGTGGAGAATGTGCGTTCTCCTCAGAGTGGAGGGAATACTCTGACTGCTCTAATAAAGCCATGATTACTATCAGACTGCTACATGCCAACACAAATAACAACAACAACAAAGCAGAAATCGATTGTGACTTCACGCTTTTGTACACTTGTCTGCAACCCGCCAGAACCCCACCCCCAACAATTTGCAGCTTCACGGAGCCAAAGGAGATGGGAAGAGAAGAAATATCATACATTATTAATATAAAAGACAGCACAAGATATGTACCGATACAAAATCAACTGTCTTTTCTAAAGCTCGGGACTTAAGAATCAATATTGCAATGTTTAGCTGCATTTAGCTCCTGTGACATCATAAATGGCCCCATTCTCTCACATTACCCTAAATCTCTAGTTACCCATAATGCAGTGCACATTAAGCCAGGCATTCTAACATGTATTCTTAATAATAAAGGTTGCAAAAGGGGGTTTTCACAATGATGCCATAGAAGAACCATTTAGTGAACAGTTCTTAAAAGAACCATTTTTTTTAACTGTGAAGATCATTTTAATAATCTTATTTGTTCCTCATTCTGCATGGAAACAAAGATGCCAATAAAGAACCTTTAATTTTAAGAGTGTGGGCGGAATGCCATACCAGTACATTATTCTAAAGTTGTCCAAGGGAAATATTAAGAAATCAATACTAGTGTACTGCTTACTGTGCAGTGTACACTGAATACTATTTTTAAGAATAGTATTATAATGGTCTGGGTGTATGTTACTTTAAGACCCTTTTTTTTTTTTGCAATAATAATAATAATAATTCTTAACAGTAGTGTGCTACATTGCTGTCATATGACCTTAGCATGCATGTTTGCTTCAGCAGATCGTGTCCAATTATCATCATTTTGGGGAAAAAAGCATTTTGAAATCAAATTTTTGAATATAAAAGCATCTTTTTTTAAAGGCAAGTGCATTGCATTGTGGGATAGAGCGCCTAGTGCAGTATGCTCTGTTGTATACTGCACATTTAGGCAAATGCACTGGATCATCTGGGTATTTCATGAATAGAGATAATACTGCACACATTTTACAAACTACATGTACACATTACATACAGTATGGTGGTATGTCCAGCCCTTCATGTCCACTTGCCCATCTTTGTGCAGCAACACACACATACACACAGTCTTCTCATACAAAAGTTGTACAGCAAGGCTGAAAATTCATTTTGACATTAAAGCCTTTTATGAACGCAATGCGAGGGAGGGGACATTTTTGCATTAACCATGCATGACAGAGACTAACTTGCCTGTTTGTTGTAAATATTTGGTGGTAGGTGCCAGTATTTACACCCTCATTTCTGCACAACCTCACTGACAAGTGCTTACTGAATTAAATTGAGAAGATAAAATAGGCCTAAGTTGTATTTATTTGTGGTGTAATCATAAGGATTAAGCTGGTGAAGAAATGCATTAATGTCTAATCCCCCTCTGCGCACCCCCTTCCTCACCTCCAGCTCCGCAGTGCAACCTGCTTTCAAAAAGGGGGGGGGGGTGAGGGGGAAATGGAGGCACTCGTTTGGAGAAGCCTTGAGCTTCAGCCAAGCTCTCGTTGGCATTGTGTGCTTACAGCTGGGCTTGCTTTCCCTTTATCTTACTCACTTTTTCTCTGTCTTCCTCCCTCTTGTTCTCTGTGAAGTGCTTTTCTTCCTGGCCCGGCCTGACAGAGGGGTGTGTGTGTGTATGGGAGGGTCAGAGCTCTTGTGTAGGTTGTCACTGGGCCAACTCCTGCAGCTTCCTGCCCATTACAGCCCACAATGACAGACTGTAAACAGAGAAAGAGAGAGAGAGAGAGAGAGAGAGTGAAATCTCTGTCCGTCTCGATTAACAGAATACAGAGTGGGCTATAACTTACACCCAGAAATTTTCTCATGTTCTTTTTTTTTTACTCACTGACAGTGCTTGAAATAGCATAAACAACTAGCATAGACTTTAACATTATGCATGAAAGAATTATGAAGTGATTTGACTTTTTAGTCCACGCCAGTGTTATTGTAATATTATTTATATGCTATTACAGTATTTATTCATATTTTGAATCAGCTTTTATTTTTATACTATTTTCAATTTTCAGTTTAGTGTAAGTTTTAGTAATTATGTTATGTTCTTTTGTCATTTTTATTAGTTTTTTAATACTTATATCTAGCTTTATTTTTATTTCAGTTTTAGTCATTTTAGTTCTTAAACTTATTTCTAATTTACTTTAAAGTTCCCGTGAACCGGAAGTTGCGAACGACTTTTCTCCAGTGTTGTGACACATTAGCGCTCCTCCTTTCCATCTCTCGCTCATAGCAGACTAACGGTTGGAGGGGAGTGGTTTAGGCGTCAAACTGACGTCATCTGAGAAGGAACGCCATTCCAGATCGGAAGTAACTTTTCAGATTTTGATTAAAGATTACCACGACAGACAATTTTTTTCTGTGTATTAACTTGCACGGATTAATTGTTAACCACAAGGCTAGTAATATGCACTAACAAAGTAAATAGGGTCAATTTTGATTTCATGATGACTTTAAAGGGGTACTTCACTGGATACTTAATTCAACTTACGGAACGAACGCAGTGCCAGTTCCATTTTTTCCGTAAGTAGAATAGGGAAGGCGTAGGAAGTACAGCGTAAGCTTTTTGAAGAATACGAAAATGCGGTTTTGGCGGAAGCACTTGGAAGGTGATCATTTGTTTATATAAAGCATATACATTTATATTTTTTTTTCGAAAATGACAGATCGTTTCGCTAGATAAGACCCTTATTCCTCATCTGGTATCGTTTAAAGCCCTTTGAAGCTGCAATGAAACTTGGAGGCCACTGAAGTCCATTATAAGGAGAATAATCCTGGAATGTTTTCATCAAAAACCTTAATTTCTTTTCGACTGAAGAAAGAAAGACATGAACATCTTGGATGACATGGGGGTGAGTAAACTATCAGGAAAATATTATTTGAAAGTGAACTAATCCTTTAAAGAGTAGATAAAGTACAACACAATTTTCAGTGATAAACCTACCCTTACAATAACTGTTCTCAGTGGGTAACTTTGTTTTAAAAAGTGGGTGGGACAGGAGGAATGTGTGTGGTTTGACTACACTTGCTGACTAACCAGCAGTTAACTAAGTCTTAACCAATTTTCAGATCTACCTTTTTATGTAGATCTAGTTATGACCAGTCTTAAAGGGGAAAAACAAACAAACAAACAAACAAAAAACAGCTGACTTGTCAGATGAAACTAAACATTTTATGCAACTGGCCACAGCTGTTAAATAGAAAACGTTGCCCTTAGCTGTATAGTGCTGTAGCTCTCATTCTCATTCAGTCTCATTCAATCTCATTCAGACTTGGCATATTGTGATCAGTCACAAGACACACAAGAACCAATGGTATTGTGGTATAATTGACATCAAATCTAGTGCAATGTGCTGTGATGCAAAACACTGACAAAATTTTAATTTTGGAGTGAACTATTGCTTTTAATGAAAAGGTTACTGGTTAATTTGATTAAAAAAAAAGGTTCATTTGAATCAATTTACAGTGGATAGCACACAGGTTTGTGCCACATTAGAGATATACTCACAAGGATGCAGCATTACAGCGTGTGTCATGTCCCAGTCTTGTTGGCTTTCTCTCCGTCTACTTATGTGGTCTTTCCTCTACATAAAATGAATAAATAAATAGCTACTAAACATTTGAGAATAAAAAATATATATACTATATTGAATAATATACTATAGAGTACAAAGTATGTACGCAACCATAAATGATTTTGAAGAACATCATGCGTTATACAGAGTGTGCCTGTGTAGTTTTCCCTTTTTGAATATTGCCTCTCTCTGTTCTCTCTACCTTTACAGATGATGACAAACTGTTTGATGTGATACACAAAGAGAGTGACAGCTGTGAACTAACAGAAGGGAGAAAGGGAATGCAGAGAGACAGGCGGAGAGTGATGGAGACAGCGAAGGTGAGGTGGATGCAACACCATAAGATGACTGTAAAAGAGAAAATGCCATCCAAAACTGAATATGATAGCGTGATATGCATCATATCCTGTTTATGCATTACCATAATTCACCCATTTAAATGTTGACTGTTCACTGATGTACACTGATATAAATATTTTAAGTCAACATTAAATTAAAATAGAGCCTATTTAATCCTTAATCCATTATATATATATATATATAATATATATATATATATATATATATATATATATATATATTAGAGAGAGAGAGAGAGAAATACTATCACAAAAAGCCACTAATCACAAAAAGGTTTCAGCAGTTATGCATGCTTAAAGTAATGTCATATCTTGCCACAAGATTTTATGGTTCCCCCACTTCCAAATGTCCAATTTAACCCCTGTGTGGAAAGCTCAGAAAGAAGAGAGTGTTCTAGAGACTGAAGAGCACTGCTGGAGCCACCATTCTAATAAACATAGAAGCTTAAAAAAAACTGATAAATTTAGCTTTCAATCCAAACCTGTAGCACACAAAGCCCACCGACAGCACTTACAGGTTGTCCAATCCATTTTCCTCTTCCTAATCAAAACCAAAATTGAATATATTTGACAGCATTAGCCACAGCTAATGCAAAGCACCCTGGTGCAAATTCATTTTTAATTTGAATAACAAATGAATCCTTTTAGAAGCCGTGTTGTAATTTTCCAAGTGTGCACTGATAATGATCTGACTTCCATGGGATCACTTTTAGAAAAGGTTGCATTTCCATGACAACTTCAAGAACATGGAAAGGAAATACAAGAGCTCTTTTGCTATTAAAATGCTCATTTTTACAATCCTAGAAATTTCACTTTTATTCTCAACATGTATTCAGACATCATGCCAAGGCATACAATTAAACACAAGAGATCTAATAATGTTTTAATGTAAGTCTATGGGACTGTCAGCTGTTTTATCGACCACCAGGCAAAAATAGTCAGTCCACTGGTCTAGTCAAATTAAAAAGTAATAAGATGTAAAATCCATGTTCAAACAGTGAGGGATGAATTACAAACCAAAAGTTTTAGTTTTAGGAGTCTGTTCAAATCCCTAACCCTACCGTTGTTGAGCATACTTTTAAAAAGAGTACTTATTACGGAAATAGTATACTGATTGAATGTAAATGTTTTCAAACACTTTATTGCATGTTAACTGCAATTAAATGAACATGTATTATGGTTTAAATTTAAATGCAATTAGCTGATTTTTGAGTGCTTTGTTTGACCCACTTAAGTTGGACTTAAGTACTTCTTTTTATGTAATTTCACAATTATTGTTTTTGAAATATGGTTAAAGTGTACTGCCTAATGCATGTACAAGCAGTAAACTAAAATATACTTTAAATATTTCATTTGAAAGTTGTGTTATGTATTTCAATATATTTGTAATTACACATTTGTAAGGATTTAGTACATTTTGCAATTTAATCAAGTACTTTACATTGCTTTATTATGTTAGTCAACACATCAAAATAAGTGTACTTTAAAGCACAAAAATATATCATTGTGTGCTTTAAAGTAAAACTTTTAATTTGACATTACAAAATGTACATAAGTGTTAAGAAACATTGTCATGAAAGTGTACTCACTTTAACTGTGACCAATTATTTCATTAATATTTGCAAATGCAGTTGTTTTAACACAAATAAGCACACTTTTTTTTTTTTTCACAAGGGTATGAACAAATTTGCCTTAAAAGCCTTAGCTAGTACCACTAATAATATTTATGAACTCTCATATCCATTCCACCATACACAAGGCTCTGAATTTGCCAGTAAAAACAGAACTAAGTTCACTTATGAGCTGAAAAGAACAGAAATCGTCCAATATAATAAGTCCATATTAATTCTATATCAAAAACCAACTTGCTGGACCTGTAGTAGCGCATTATTAACAGAAACCGGGCACGCTGACACTAGTTTCTCTTGTGTGTTGAGGTCTGTGCTATCGTGAGACTTGCACAGGAAATTGCAAGTGTGGGGGTGTTAGTAGGGTTAGTATATACTTTGCACACCTTTTGGCACCTCAGCATAAGTCTCACTTCCGGAGTAAGTTACTCCTTTAAAAGGTATCAGTGTGAGCTGTTTGAACAATGAGCGTTTTTGGTTGCAGCACATAGTGATTTAGAGTACCGGTATCTCTCGCTCACTCCCCCTCCGGGGGAAAAGAGTTATCTGGGAGGAAGGCTGACCTTGCGGTGACTCCCAAAGCTCAATCCACGACCTGTGTGCCTGGGAAAACAGGAAACTGACATCTTGGAAAATGTAATGTTTATGGTTTGGAGCCATTAATATGGGCCCAATGCCCTGCTGTCTGCCACTGATTAAAGGGAGTCGTGGCACGTGAATGATCAAACAAGCCAGGGCAGGAGACGGGTTTACCCTTTACTAGCTATTTTGATCACAAACAAATGAAACCAAGATGACTTTAACAGCTGCATCGTCAACACTATTGTTAGAGGTGTGCTCTAGCCTTCTCATTTCTTGTCCACAAAGTGTCAACTGTCTCAGATGTTTCTCCTAAAATTCATTAGGAAAATATAAGAATAGAAACAAGAGACTGAGAAGCTTAGACTTAAAAGCAGTAAACCAAAAATATGAGGGAAAGAGAAGGTTTTTCACTGACCAGATTTGAACCTGCATTTTCTGCATAAGCACCAAGGCTTAAAATACCTGGAGCACCTCTAGCTCATGGCTCAGACAAATATCTTCACTTTTAAGTCAAACACAGCCATCAGCCCACCATGCTGTTTCCTGCTTGTCTATGTATTTACTCCAACCAATTTCCACTCCTCCTCCCATCTGTTGGCTTCACCTGTATCTGGCCCGGCCCAGCCCACCCATCAATCAGTCCTCGTACCTCCTTGCAACTTGATGGGCAACTTCAAAAAAAAAAGAGTAGCTTGAGTGTAGCTGAACTACTGCAAATTATGAGTAGCTTGAAGCTTAGCAAGCTACATTATCAAAGCGGCTTCAACACTCAAGCCAATGATATGAGACTCAGTGTGTTTGTAAGCTTCTTGATTTACAAGTCTTGAGGTAATCTTCAACTTCACAAAGACCTTGGAAATGAGAGGATGGGAGGTAAAGTAATGTGCAGCCAGTGGATGAATGACTCTTACTGGGTCACCGCAGACAAATTGACTTGTTTAATGACATAGCCAACAAATGCAGGGCCTTTTACAGCCCTGTAAGGCCACTGACCTGGCCAGTACTAATGCTGCAAATAATGCAACAAGGCTAGAGGAGTCAGTGCTATTCACTCTTTCTTCTCCAAAGAGAGGTAGCAAAGAGATGGAGGGGGAGGGGTTTTGACAAAGATGGATTTAGGAGGAAGAGAGAGGGGCTGAGGGGGCCCTTAGGCAGGCGTTTAAGGCCGATGTACAGGAGGCTCTTGGGATACGTGACGGACCCTGTGATTAGAATAAAAATGCAGACAATCTTGAGGCTAGCAGTGGGAGGTAGGAAGGGGGTTAAGTGGCAGGCTTTTACGTGCTTTAAACAGCAAGCTTGATTTACCCTGGGCTCTATGGCAAGCTATCATTTGCAAATCACACCATGTCTCCAGGGCCTGCTAAGACGAGCCATGGGCTTTATCGTGAATGTTTGTTGTGGCCTTTTGTGGAGGTTCCACACAACTAAAAAAGAAGTCTCAAAGTAATGAAAAAAAAATGGCTCTTCTTGCATGCATCCTTGCCAAGGATGTGAGTGTGTGCATCATGGCTAACTAAGTTCCCATGTAATGACATGATTTATGGTGTAAACATGTCATGAACCCTTCACAGCTTTTATATGTGAGATCAAAGAACAACCTGTCACTCCAAGAAGCAGAATGCTTTATCAAAATATACTAGGGGGATATTTACACAACACCGTTTCTAACTAAAAATGGAAAACTTTTTATGCGTTTTGGCCATTCATTTACATGACAGCGTTTTTTGGGGCCTGAAAACGCAAACTTTTGAAAACAGGTTTTAAAGTACAAGTTTTTGAAAACGACACAGTTAATGTCTCCATGTAAACTACAAAAATGCGAATTTATGAAAATGGTGTTTCACTTAAGATACAAACGACTGTGTTTATGTGCAAACCTTGTGTGTATGTGACAGTTTTAGCACAATAAGACGCGAAACACGCTGCGTGACAGGCTTTTAGGTTCGGGTGTACATGCTGAGCAAAGCTTATGTCAGAACAGCGTGCGAATAGGACATTTGGCTCAAATCGGATTTCAAATAGTCTATTGCATCACTCTTAACGTGGCACACAACAATAAAATCAAAACCGGTGACGGAAATGCTGGAAGTATTCATATGGTATTCAAATGGTATGTCCAAAGATTGTGGCCATGACTACAGCACAGAACATCACAATATATATCAGTTCTGCACCGCAACTCAAAAGGGCACTTATTTGAAGAGCGAGATGATGCACCATTTTGCCTGCATTCATTTTGAAAGCTTCGTCACATAGGTACGCCTACGTCGTTACCAAAGCAACTCATGCAGATAGGCTGGTTATGTCTGGACACACAGATCTTATTTGATCACTTGCAATTAATAGACAGTCTGAAAAGATCTGATTTAAGAAAAAATCTGAATTGCCTGCAGTCTGAACATAGCCTTAAAGTCACATTTCTCTCCTACTGTGGCATATATAAGTGAAACGGCTTCTCAAACATGAAAAAATGGGGGACTTGATTTTATCCATCAGGAATTGATTGGATCGATGTTGTTTGCTAATTACCTCAATCTCATGTTAGTGACAGTTTGCTGGAAGGGAGGGATTATTGTCCTGTCTTCGCTCCAGTGCACGTTATCAGAGATGTTGAGAAGAGAAATTAAATGTTTTTGTTTACAGTTTATAAGGGCACATACATTTTTTTTTTTTTTTTTTTTAAATGATGTGCACAGATAAATCATTTTGATTTCATGGTGACTTTAAGCAAAACTCTCCAATGGCTCCTCATTTAATCTCAGTGCTGTCTAGAAGAAACAATTGCGATACTAAAGACATCTGTTCTTATAGTGTCTCTCTGCAAAATTGTGCGGTCAAAGTGCATGACAACCCCATCACCTTTAAAAGGCGCGAGATGACTCATACAGTCTGTGCTACTGTCACACATTAACACAAACTATAGTGAGCAAGTTTTAAAGGTATAGTTCACCCAAAAATGAAAATATCTTCCAGAAAATAATGACAGAATTCATTTTTAATATAAACTAAGATTGCTGAGATATTCCTCTCAAAACATAAACATCAAAGATCTTTGTGAGTGAGAACTTTACCAATAATTTCATGAGCTTCTTGGTGTGAGTGTACTGCTGTCTGGACATTCAGTAGGCAAAGCCAAACTATTTGTACCAAGAACTCCTTTGATAGTAGCTCTGTCTTAAATTACTGTTAAGACCACACCAAGTTTCTGAGTGGCAGGCACTTTGAGTTAGAATGAGCGCTTCTTAAAATAATGAGAAAACCTCTGGTGTCAAGACAGGAAGTTCCACAAACAGCAGTCATCATATTTAAATAGAGCAGAAGAATAAGCTAAGATAGTGGCGAGTTCTTCACTGGGAGTTCTTTGCACTGTTATAAATAGCCTCTCTTGACTTCATTCCCATTGTTAGAGGATGAATTACCTGCAATGGGCATGTAGTTATAACACTTACCAGCAGTTAATTATCTTTTCAGTTTTGACCACTTCACCTTTGCTTGTGGGATTTGCTATATACAGAGCTAAGTTCCAGCCAATTACACACATGAAGAGTATATATATATATATATATATATATATATATATATATATATATGTTTGTGTATGTGTGTGTCTAGTGTGTCACAGTCACAACCCATCTGTTTTTTACACGGCGAACACTGTGCCTGAAAAAAAAGGTACTCAAGCCATCCTAGGTGTATATATCTTCTTTCAGACGAACACAATCGGAGACATATTTAAAAATATCCTATCTCCTCCAAGCTTTATAATGGTTGTGAAGGAGCACATTTTAAAGCCCAAAAAAAAAAAAAAGCATCCATTTCCATACGGCTCCAGGGGGTTAATAAAGGCCTTCTGAAGTGAAACGTTGGGTTTTTGTAAGAAAAATATCCATATTTAAAACTTTATCAACTATAATAACTAGATTTCGGCAGATGGCCGTACGCATCGATTTGTGGCGGAAGAGTAACTTCTGACCTGACACATGACGTAATGATGAACGCAGAAGCGCAGAGGATAGAGCAAAACAAAACACCGGTCATAAATCAGAAGTCTAAAACGATCACTTTTAAAGAGAAATGTCAGAGGATTTCGATATAAAAGAAGAGGTGCTTGAGTTCGTTGCACAGCCCTATTTGTTTGAACTGCGAGAGGCGTTTAAGCTTACAATACTTCTACATCCTACGTCATAAATCGCGTCAGAGGGTTACTCATTTGGCGGGTTACTCATTTTCTCAAAACATATTCTAGTAATCATTGTTTTTAAACTTCAAATTAATTGAAGTATTTAAAAATTAAAATTTATATTTTTGTACATATGTAGGGTTAGCTATTTGTGCAAATAGCTTTTTCAAAAAAGCTTGTTCGCCTCCTACTCTCCACTTCCAAAGCCTGCCGGTCTGTTGGCTCCGCCTCCGCCGGTTCTCTTCAGATCCTCAGCTCCTCCTTTGTCTACTGAATGCGCCTTGGTTCTTCCAGTCACCAGCTCTGCCTTGACATGAGGATCCCCTGGCTCCCCTGGATCCCCATTACTCCATCTCGGCTAGTCGACCTGTCGGCTATGCCTTGGCTCCTCCCTCCCTCGGCTCCACCTGGAACCATCGTCCTTATGTGTCCTTGGGCTCCCTTGTCTTTCTGGCTTCGCCTTGGTCAGACGTCGCTCTGCCTACACTACAGACTTCTGGGCCATCAGCTGCACTCCGTCCCTCCACCCTTTTGGCTTTGCCTTAGTCCCACCATCTTCACCTCAGTCCTCTGACACTCAGGCTCCAGCTCGTATGCTCATCGCTGCGGCTCCGCCTCGGTCTAAAGAGCCATTGATGTTGCGTGGTCTCATCGGCTCTTTGTCTCCGCCTGGGTCTCCTCTTCCATCGGCTCCATCTCTGTCTATCGCCCCCCTGGTTTCGTCAGCCAAGCCTTCATATGGGTAACCAAACTGTTGATGGTGCCCATTGACTTTCTATTGTATAAAAAAAATAAAATACTATGTAAGTCAATGGGGCCCATCAACTGTTTGATTACCGACATTGTTCAAAATATGTTCTTTTGTTTGCGGTGGGGGGGTCGGGGTAAATGACAGAATTTTAATTTTTGGGTGAACTATCCCTTTAAGTGAACAGTAGGGAAATAAATCACGTGTAGCAGTATATTGGATCTGTGCATTAGGTCCTAAAGTTACAGCGGCCTAATATACCGGCTGCTGCCATGTCATTAATGTTAATCGAACAATAAAAGACAAAGGGAAAATGACTCCCTGCTCTTCAGTCAATTTAATATGATTAATCCATATTTAATTTATACAGTAAAGACTATGCAGTGTTGTTTTACATTTGATTACTTTCTGTTAATAAAGTCTACGTTTGTTCTGTTTTTTATTATTATTTATTTCACAGAAATGCTATATATTTAAGCTGTTCCTAATCACCTCTAAGAGAGGGAATGGAATATTATTGCTTGCCAGAGAATTGTCAAGTCATCATACTTCCTCATCTTTAAATTTTAATACTTAATATACATTGTTGTTAAAATAACTAACAAAATAAATATTAGTACATGATAAGTAGAAGTGATCGGTGATGATCAGTATCGGCCAATACTGCTTCCAGTGATCGGCCCCAAATATCCTGATAAGAGCTCCTTGACATACTGAGGCAAAAATATGTCAGGGACAAGAAAAGAAGCTGTATTTTCATGTCAATGCACGAGGGTTTACAGAAACGGAAAATGCCCGCAAGAAGAGGTCTCTTAATCGTGGTGAATGACATTTGTTTGATGACCCTCATGGTTTCAGCCAGAGCACCACCATCTTCAAAGCGTTCATGTTTCCTTATGAGTTTATTTCAAGTTCCTTACCACATAAGTCTAAGCCTTACAGTCTTGGCCAAAGGAGGAAGAAACATTTGCACAAGCATATGAGACCCAGGAAAAGGCAGCACTTCAAACGATGGGACTTCATCAATGTTATCTGTAATCGTTTCAGGCTGCCCCTCTGCTTTAATCACTTCCAGAAAGACAAAGACAGAAAGAAAGAAAGTAAAGTTAGTAAAGATTCATTGTAAGACCCTCACAAAGCCCATGAATCCACATGTGATCATGGCTTTTAAGATCTCAATAGAGAAACACAATAGGTACTAGTGAATTGTCAGCAAGCATTTATGAATTATTATCATTACAGCTTCATAATGTTTTAGACTTTCCTGGTTATATTGTATCAGTAGATCTGTAGAGTGCCAATTGTTCTCATAAAACTTTTGTGTGGCCACAAAACAATGAACCGGCTGTGTGGCTTGAACAAAATACTTTCAGCAGAAACGTTTGGTCTGCATGTCACAGATAAATGAATACATTAGTTAGGGCAGGACAGGATGTGTGTGTTGAGCTGTGTGGACTCACTCTATGTGGTAGAGTTAATCTCTGGGCAGCAGCTATGTTGGGTGGAGGTTTGGGATGAAACTGGCTAACACCCGTCCAGCCACACCGGATACCACCAACACTCACACATCACTATAAACAGACGTATACGCAAACAAAAACTTCATAATTTCAAACACTGGAACAACATCTCAGCACAAATGCAACATCAGCTAAAGTTGAGGTGCATCACACTGACGATTAAAAACCCCATGAAATCACCTGACAAGCACATTTTTATTCATGTTGACATATTGAAATGCCTCAAATTGCAGAGCAATTAAAGGGTTATTTCACCCAAAAATGAAGCCATCCTAGGTGTATATCTTCTTTCAGACAACACAATCGGAGATATATTTAAAAATATCCTGGCTCTTCCAAGCTTTATAATGGTAGCGAACAGGGGGCCACATTTTGAAGCCCCCAAAATGCATCCATCCATCATAAAAATAATCCCCTACGGCTCCAAGGGGTTAATAAAGGCCTTCCGAAGAGCCATAGATTTTTGTAATAAAAAAAAAAAAAAAAATTTTAAAAACTATAATAACTAGCTTCAGAAGAGTAACCTCTGACCCGACGCATGACGAACGCAGAAGCGCAGAGGATAGAGCAAAACAAAACACCGGTCATGAATTAGATGTCTAAAATGAGAAATTTTAAAGACAAATGTCAGAAGATTTTGATATAAGAGAACAAGAGCTTGAGTTTGTTGCACAGCCCAATTTGTTTGAACCACGAGCTTATCTTATCTGTCTATCGTCTAAGCTTATACTGCTCCTACATCCTATGTCATAAATCATGTCAGGGTTTACTCTTGTAGCGCAAGTCAGCTTGCGCAGTATGCATATGGTCATCGGAAGCTAGTTATTTTAATTTATAAAGTTTTAAATATGGATATTTTTCTTACAAAAAACCATTGCTTTGCTTCAGAAGGCCTTTATTAACCCCCCTGGAGCCGTAAGGATTATTTTTTATGATGGATGGATGGATGCATTTTTTGTGCTTCAAACACCTAGGATGGCTTGAGGGTGAGTAAATCAAAAGATAACTTTTGGGTAAACTATCCCTTTAAATGACTCCAGGTTGCTTTGATGTTGTAATTGGCAATGTGAATACCCCTCACCCCATGCAAACCAACCATTTTTAAAATTTTCACAAATGTATAAATATATTATTAGTGCTGTCAATCGTCAATTGTTTTAGTTGTTTTTAACCCATGTAACCTTGTATGTTAAAAAAATCTCTGGCAAAAAAGAACTCAAATCGGTACTGATGCGCTGTCTGAAAAGTGGCTTTGTGCGAGTGTGTTTCGGGTGTGCGATTCACAGACAGCGAGCTAGTACCACATTGTACTCTCTTTTGCATCTTCTCATGCTTGAATGGTTTAAAACCACAAATGAATGACTGGCTGATCATATGCAGACCATCCTCAGTCAACCACTCTCTTTTGCTTTGCGGAGCTGGTAAGCGGCACCCAGAGAGCATGATAATATACTATAACGTTAGTCCAACGATGCCAGAAAAAAAAAGAAAATAATAATTACAGAAATGAAAGCATTATATTTGACAGCACTAATATATACTCAAATATACACATGTATACATACATACAAATAAACAAACAATATTAAATTATTGTTTTACAAAAATTCAATTTAAAATGTATTTATACTTTACTTTTTTGGTTGCGTTGATTATTATATATGATTATTTTCTAAAATTTATATTTTTTTAAATGTGTATTTGAATTGATCAGGAAATGTGAATGAATCACAGTTTTCCCATGCATTCTTCCAAGCCTTATTCACAGGTTCAGTAAACCACAAAAAAAACCAAAAAAAAAAAAACACTATTTCACATGAAGCAAAGTTAAGGAACATGCATTATTAATGACATCACTTCACCTAAGAGATTGAACTCTAGGCGACACTGAAAATGTACCAAAAAAGGAAATGTACCAAACCCTGGTTTCCTATGCAAGCTCACCACACTTCAGAGGTGTAACACAGTCAGAGCACAATAAAGTTGCAAACTTCTGGAGGACTTGTCATTACTGCTGTTCATAGTCAAATTGCTGAGTCAGCTGTGACACCTCACATCTCTGTAAAGGCTTTGGATTAGAAAGGTCTGGCATCATTGTCAGACTTTGAAAAAACGTTGACAGCATCATGATTCAGACCATTCACGAATGTGATTGCTCCAATCCAAGTCTCTAACACACCACTGATGCTCTATCACTCGATGAACATCAACAAATACTGCCAACTCACATTAGCCCCAAGAAGCAGATTGGCAGTGTTAGATAATCTGACTCATCCAGGATGCAAGATTTTTTGAGTTCGCCTGCTAAAAACTGACATGTCAGACAGAGACACGATAGACACGTCTTAAACAACTTTTCATTTACATCTCTCTCTCAAAAAAAAAAAAAACACATACAAACACACACACACTCTTACAGATGTTACTGCATGGTCTACACAATCATCAGGGAGCAGAATAGTAAAAGTGATGATTCTTCTGAAAGAGGCATGTCAAACAGAAAACTTTGTGCACTGTGAGAAAGTTTCTGACTTAGAGAATCAGCCGTAAATGCATCTTCATGGCTACACAACTTTCACGGCAACTGACTGCTCATGCATCGTCTAATGTATACTGTACACTAAAATGACAAGGACTAGAGAAATCCACCTGTTCCCAATGTGATTGGCAGCTGTGCACTTTCTAGGAATCAAGGTGTACAGGTACATAATAAAGCAAAACTTGCTTTCTCAGGTCAAAATGAGGGATTCTTGGAAATAACTAGTTGATGGAATTGCTGGAAATATGTGAATGAAGAAATGAAGTTGTTTCCACCTGGTGTGAAGATTTTGAAGATGTTTTCAGTGATCACAAAAGTGATCTGATCACAATAACGCACGTTAATACCAGGTTTACAGTATTATAATACTAAATAATGTTGAATATAATGTATGATAGACAGTGAGATTGTGTTTTTTTTTTTTTTTTCATTTATCAGTTAACACAGCTTTTGTCATTTTTTACAAGATGGGCAAAATTTGTCACCAAAAAATTCATTCGGCTTAACCAAAATTTCTGTTTTACCAAATGACACTTTTGGTTATACCAAATGACGATATTTTCAAACAATGCTAACAGGCTGATATCTAGCTGGCTTTTTATATTTAGTACAAGTTTTTAAAACATTACAACATTTTCTATGTTTTATAGCGGTTGAACCAAATGACCTGATGTTTCGGGACATGCGTATGAGCAAGTGAAAACAAATTTTTCAAATAGTTAAGAGAGAGTTAGTTACTTTGCTTCATGACCATGTGGTCCTGTGCAGGTGTCTGAATGATGTCACATCCTGTCACATGATATTGACCGCATGATTTGATCCAAAATGGTCCCTTTATATTGGTTACTCCGAATGACATCAATGAAATTCATTTTTCCGGACATTCTTTCTCAAAACAAAGCAATGACTTCTACACATAATTTTAATACCATTTTGCACTATATTGATATGTTATAAAATCATGCCAGTATAAAAAATATATACATTTAAGATATTTTAATCACAAATGAAATGGCTGTATTGGCCTTTGGACGCTTAAACCGGATGACCTTTTGACACTTCAAAATCTTTAAAATACCTTTATATGTAGCAAAATATAATAAAAGAGATCTAGTCGTACTACCTTACATACTTTGGATGTCATATCCTTGTTTTTTATTATTATTAAGGCCTTTGGACAGAAAAATTTTATATATATATATATATATATATATAAAAAATAATCACATTAACTTCTTTATTTTGGCTTTGTTAAAAAAATGGTGAAAGCATAATGTGATATGAGTATTGTGTATTGTGTTGAACTGAACTGAGTCATGAGTGTATTGTTACACTCCTAGAATATGAGCATGTGAATGAGCGAGTAAATGAAAATATGTAAATGAATGAGCATGAATAGTATGAGTATATGAAAAAGTGACTGAATAAATGAGAGAGGGAATGAGTGAACAAATAAGCGTGTGAGAGAGAGAGTATGCAAATAAATGAATCAATGAGCAAGGGTGATCAAGAAAGCGCACGTCCTGGTGAGTGTACGTGACTGCGTGTGGAGCAGAATATTGATCAGATTGAGGAGGTGGGAGCTTTGTCATGAACAAGTCATTCTGCACACCACACACTGCAGTGGGCAGAGCTTACACAGATCCGTCACAGCACACTGAGGACATGTGACTCAGCCCTCTTACAGAGCCTGCACTAGCCCATTCCCATGCACAAACCTTATTGAGAAATGAATCGACTCATGCTCAGTCATTGCCTTTCTCTCCCAGGCTGAAAAACCTCCACAGATCCGGCCTACAGGATGATACATCCATCATCCGCTCACCAATTACATACTCAAGTTCTCAGTGGACACCTGCAGCACCAATGCGTAGAAAACACACTCAGTGTGGTTTCCTTCCCTTCCACTTTCACCATTTCATTATGAGGCAGACAGCAATTCCTGTATTTCGCCATTAACGCTGGACTGTGTTAAAGGCAGCTTGGAGATTAGCGTTTCCTCTCACCTCCCTTTGTGTCAAGCTTAAGAGCAACCGCTCCCTGCTGGAGAGCTCACCACCGAACCCCTCTGACACAAACCCCACCACAAGCCAGTAAACTATTCATGAGCACTCTATTTTTCATGGGCAGAGATGGATGTTTCGTAGAGCAGGATGGGATGGGGAAAAACAGAAAGAGACACAGAAGTGAATAGCTGTGCAAGAGAATGGAAAGAAATTAGTTATTAATTAATATTCGAGTGGCACTAATAAAGTTATGTCGGAATGCCATGCCAATTTTTTTCAGCCCTCCTCCTCCCCAGAACCACCTGTCTAGATCCGCTACAGGATTCTCCCTACTTTAACCTTGCAGCACTTTAACCTTTGTAATTCTGAATCTGTAATTCTGTGCAATAATTTCAGCAATCCCTACAGTTTCAGCAGCAAGTCTTTGCTCATGCCATCAGCAGCGTAGCAGATGTGGCCAGCCAACTTCAATCCTACCTACACTCCATTCTCATCAATAAATCTCATCTTTTTACTGCTGTCGATTGCACAGGTGTTCAACCTGGAGACCCACTGTCATGCAAAGTTTTATTCTTTATTCAAGTTCTGACCTGCTTCAACACAACTGCCTGTGATTTTTAAGTGACCCTGAAGACCTTGATTAGCAGGTTCAGGTGTGTTTGATTAGCGCTGGAGCTAAACTCTGCAGGGCAGGGGCAGAGATCGTATTATTATAGGGAGATAAGAGAGTCTGTATCTCTTACCATTGGAGAAAGTGTAACGGCTAACTTAATCACGTGCGGCACCTCTCAGCCTATCGTGTCGCCGTTCGAAACTCCTCCCTGCGTACCGCCAATGCGTACTGTCCGTACCGCCAGTTAGCATTAGCCGTTATGCTTTTTCGGCTAAAGGTTGCAGGCTTGCCTTCCAGTGGCTTTGGCAGGGGTCTCTATAGGGGCTGGCTGTACCAGCTGTGCATAAATTACTTAGCCTTGTTGCAACATAAAAGGGGCTCAAAGTGTGCACTACTAAATATTTTTTTGTTGTTGTTGTTGAAACATTAAACTTATCTTAAATTTATCATTAAATTGATTTGATAACATCAATAAGCTCATTTTTAACCTGATTAACTTCCATTCTTAGACATATATGTTGACATTTATACACATTTACATATAATAGAACATTATGTGAATAAATGGCTTGTTAGGAGCACTTCCACACAAACCTAAACCTGATCTAAACAGAGCATCTCTATGTGCATGCCAAATAGAATTATAATAAATACATGTCTTCTTGTGTTTTTTTATTTATTTTTTTTTTGTATCTGCATTAATTTATTGAAATTAATTTCAAATACAGTTTCTGAAAAGTTTACATATAAAAATACATTTTACTCTAAATCATTTAGAGTAACATTTTTTGGATTAAAATATCCAAAAACCACTAGAACAGTGTTATATATTTTGTTGACTTGTGTACTTACGTTATCCCAAATGTTTCCAAGAATGTTTTAATCCAGAGAAATAAGCAATTTTAACCAGGACACGAGCATGTCTGTGCGTCGCCTATCAATGACATCATACCGACGTTACCCTCGATTTCCGGTTTTACTTTGTAGAAACCATGGAAACACTAAAGACACTTTAATATATTATGTGTTTTATTAGACAGGCGAGCAACTGTTTGGATGGATACATTCATTGACAGAAAACTAATCATGTTATATCTTAAAACAGTAAGTCTTGTTGTGTAAATCTTGTTTTCTTGATTTACAGCAAATACCATGTTTTACCATGACTAATATCGATCTAGCTTACTGCAGTGCGCAACAAGTGTCTCATAGTAGCCGCCAAGTGAACGCACAGAGTAGCACTATGACAACTTTCAACACACAAATGTATCTAATATGATAAAACAGCGCTGCTTTACCCCAAATACAAATGACCGGAAGAAGCGGAAGCAGCGACTGCAGCATAATAAAACCTCTCATTAGCAATCACTCCAGCGGCCTCGTTTCTGCATCGATCCTGCTCCACTTCATATTACAGTAACGTTAATTATCTCATCCATGAACATGATTTCTGACCGAGTCCCGTCCTGATTCTTTTCCACCGGCTGTAGACGTGAAGACATCACATCCCATAATTCCGCGAAATCAAGGCGTCATCAAGCTACGCCTTTGTTTTGAATAAGCGACCTCTAGCGGTGAGAATTTACACATTGTGGCTTTAAGTATCGCATTTCAGTGGAAACATATTTTTACTGTTTTTTTATTTTTACATGGTGTGTAAAAATAAAAAATGGTGTAATATTTATGATTTTTACTATGCACTTGCCCATTTCATTGTGTCTGCTGTGCTCTTGCTGAGAGAGCCCGCCCACACTCTCTTCTGATTGGCTGTGATTTTTGATTGATTTTATCGCTTCTCATTGTCACGTTGCGTCTAATGTGGACAGTCAAATAAGACAGTCTTATCACGTCACGTCTGGTTAGGACATGGTGTTACTGCTCTCAGAATTATCGTATGAGTTTACTTGGTAAAAATTGCACATTACGCCCTCTTATGCCGTGTTTACCACTGGGAAGTTCGGAAATAATTTTGATAGCCAAATTCCTGAAACAGGCATGCCATAAACTTTACACATGGTGGAGGGCAGAACTACTGCTGTGACAGGTATGATTTATTAGTTTTCTTCCCCACAATATCTAGATTGTCTTGTCTTGTCATTAATGTACTGCATATATACATATGTCTGTGAAACCAGGGCCTAGTGTTTCAATTTAAGTAAGGACGGCTGGCGTAACCCTACACTGCTGCAGAGTTGAAGATCTCTGGTCTCAGAATTTAGTGCATGAGACACATGGACTACTTTCATTTTTCTTTAATTTTCCATTTTTAAATCTACAATAAATAAATAAATAACAGGTTTAAATCCACATGAGGGTGAGTAAATAATGACATAATTATCATATTTTCAACTGTCCCTTTAATCATACCAATTCCAGACAACCCCCACACACATTCTACACTCCCCACGTTGAGCAGTGCTCTGCTAGACTCCTGAGTTTTTATTTAGTGTTGCTGGCAGTAATGGACTTGAGATTCTGATTAGTTGTAAATGGGCGTGAGGCGAGGTAGAGCGCCGTGCAATCACGCCATCCCTAATGACGCTCCGCAGACCCTTCTTCTCTGTGGGGAGCACCGCCTCAGAACGAATGGGTCTGCTCGCCACATTTCTAATTGAAAGTAATGATAATTAATATCATCATAATCACAGTTTGTTGTTGAGGATGTTTATGGGCTTTTGTGGCAGAAAAATGAGGAAGCACTTTATAAAATGGCTCTTGTTAACCTTTTAGCTTACTGCAGTCTCATTTAGCATCTGGAGCATCACTTCCCATGCTGGCTGTGAGTAGAAAGTAAGATGGTAATTTGTATTCAGTGCCAGCTTCTCTCTTTGGGGTGGTGTGACAAAGATAAATCCTGATAAATGTAGGCTGATATCTGCTTTAATGAGCTTGAATTAGAATACGTTCTGAAAACATGGAAATGCTTTGGAGCAAAGGACAAAGAAATATCTCTGAACATGCACTCATGAGCTCATGAGGATTGATGGCACGTCAAAACTGCATTTGACAGGCAAATCACCCTCGCATTCCACTTGTAACTGATAGGAAGTGTTACTGAGTCAGAGGCCTATGACTGTGACCTCTGGTGAACTTACTGCGAATTTTGTCTTTATGATGAATGATGAATGAGTAGTTTTGGAAGTAGTGGATGAAAAAATTATTATGTATATACTTTGACCTAACTTAGTTTATTAATGCAAGTCATTAATGGAATTATTACTCTGAAAAATGGGTAAAACTGCTATTTGTTTATGAATTATGAATAAACCAAACTAAACCGGCTCAACCAATGGTGTGACTTTGGTCCGGTACCATCTGTTTATCCAACAAATGGCAAACAGGAGTGTTTGAGAAACATAAAACTATTTTCTAAATTTAATTCCTTGATGCTAGTTCCGTGCTTTACCTTTAAGCTTCCCATTTTAAGCTTCATTTAACATATTGTACATTTAAGTCCATTCCAGATATTTTTGCAGATTGACCACCATAATAAATGTGAAAAGTTTCACAGGAATCAGTATGGAAGAAAGAGGTTGATCTAATTAACATTCATTATTTTAACAGCACCATCAAGAGTGGACCTAGCAGAGTCCTAAAACATATGCACATAAAAGTCAAGCTAAAATAAATGTGAACAGAGAGAAGTTTGCAGAGAGTGGGCAATAATGGCTAACACTTGATGCGCAAATTCCACTATTTTGCTCACTGAATGCTTAAAATAAGATTTGAAATGTCCAAATCCAACGGCACGGCGGACATACAAAAACTACCTTTCCTCTCCACTGTCCTCTCTTCAAACCAACCCTGTGCTTATTCAGTTAGTTCAAGTACAATCAGTCCCTTTCAATTGCAAATCAGTACAGCCGTGGACGAGACAAACAGGGCATGTACAAAAAAAAAAAAAAAAAAAAAAAAAGAGAAGCAACTCTTACTGTAATGAAAGAAAGAGTGGGGGGGAAACAGCTTATAAGAAAAAAGGACATATGTAGCTAAATTACAAGAGCCCCGAGGATATGCAAATGAGAGGGACCTCCCACAAGAATTACTTTTTTTTCTTATGCAGACCATGCTGCTCAGATAAGCTCAGTGTAGAAGAAACACAGGGAGGACTAGCCTGTGTGTCAATGTCCCTTTTCTGCCTGAGGGTTATAAACTTATTCTTCACAGAGAACACACTTGATTGACCCACCATTAACAATCCTGGAGGATTAATTAACATGACTGCTCTTGATGCTTGAAGACAACAGTTGAATTCAAACATCTATTTAAATGTCCCTTTACAGAAAGAGAGAGGCACTTGTCTTACATTGCTCTCTGGTCAAAACTTGAGATCCAACTTGTCCATAAATGGCCGCCCCGCACCTTATGATGTTCTACTGAGTTAAACCTGTGTTTCTAAGTTGTACCTCAGAGGTAAATATTTTTATATTGTGCAGCTAATATTGATCATTAATATTATGATTAACTGCGTGTTTATTTTTAAAAATGTCACTAAATTAAAGTTGGAACAAATTAAATCATGGCCACAAATTATTAAAGGGTTAGTTCACCCAAAAATGAAAATTATCCCACAATTTACTAAACCTCAAGCCATCCTAGGTGAATATGACTTCCTTCTTTCAGTTAAACACAATCAGAGTTATATTAAAACATATTCGGGCTCCTCCAAACTTTATAATAGGAGTGAATAGTAACCGATATTTTGAAGCCCAACAAAGCACATCATAAAAGTAATCCATACGGCTCCAGGGGGTTAATAAAGGCCTTCTGAAGCGAAGCGATACATTTTTGTAAGAAAAATATCAATATGTATAACTTTATAAACTACAATCACTGGCTTCCGTGACGCGATTCAATTCGACTTCAGAAGGCCTTTATTACCCCCTGGAGCCGTATGGATTACTTTTATGATAGATTGATGTGCTTTTTTGGGCTTCAAAAGATCTGTTAATATTCACTCCTATTATAAAGCTTGGAAGAGCCAGAATATTTTTAAATATAACTGATTGTGTTTGACTGAAAGAAGAAAGTCATACACACCTAGGATGGCTTGAGGGTGAGTAAATTTTGCGATAATTTTCATTTTTAGGTGAACTAACCCTTTAAGTCAAGGGAACTAATTCTTAAATCGTGGCCATGATATTTTTTTCGTCCTTGTTATGTGCAGAGCTCAGTAAAAAGTAAACCAGTTTTAAACTAGTTTAAGATTGGTGCTTGCCTATGCCAAACTGTTGCCAGGAATCCAGAGTGTTGCTACGTGGTTGATTAGGTTTTGTCACTGTCTTTTAGTATGTTGCTATGCGGCTCATTAGATTGGATTTTTCAAACTGCTTTCCTGAATACACTCTCCGCCTACCATTGTTTGGGAAAACAAAATATAGTCATGACATTGGTTGAGTCAATGTTGATTTTTTGGGATGGTTGGGACACTCAAACAAACAGGGCAATGTTTTGATAGCACCACAGTGTTTACACTTTTCAGGGAAATCAACCTACAAATGGTTTACTTGTAGTTGTCTCTCCATATTAAGCTGGGATATGAGAAAGTATTCTAACATCAAAAAACAAATGATACTTCAGCTT
Organism: Hypophthalmichthys nobilis; assembly: GCA_037950665.1. Lineage (NCBI taxonomy): Eukaryota > Metazoa > Chordata > Actinopteri > Cypriniformes > Xenocyprididae > Hypophthalmichthys > Hypophthalmichthys nobilis. The sequence continues at coordinate 12,367,076 of CM075483.1, read as the reverse complement.
CAACTTGGTAAATCTGCAGTGCATTCAAAAGACTAACCTGTAACAGAATGCATACAATGGGAAGTGTGCTATATTGACCTAATTTACAAATATAGCATACTGAATTTAGTATTTGTCCTTAGCTGTGATATGTACCATACCGTCTCACACTTAATCTTGACTTGGAGAGCTCTGGCCCTGAGCCTATAAAAGGTTTCATCAGGTACTGTACTGTAAGGGTTTTCTTGGCTGTTCTAGTCATTAGTCGTATCTTTACCCCTCTCTCTCTCTCTCTCGGACCACCCACACTGGTGTCCATCACTCTTCTCTCCAGCTGTGGCCTGCCTATGGCCCATTTGTGTTACTTTGTTTCTTTGTGGCTGAGGTCAGAAACACCCCAACCCCCTTCTTCTTCTCTCTCCCTCTCTCCCTCTCTCTCTCTCTCTCACTTGCTCTCTCTCTCTCTCTAGTAACTCCAACAAAAGCTCAAGCTGGCCTTTGTGCCTGATGCAGGTGTCCAGGGCCATGAAAGGACTCAGGCTCAGAGTGGGAAAGCTGAGGGGTCCATTCACCCAAACACCCACCTGTAGGACAATCTGACCCAGATGAGTCACTCTTACAGGCTCAAAACGCTTCCTGACAGACAGCCGGTCCCATTACTTGCGTGGGTGGAATCTGTTCATTAATCTGGCAGAGATAATTCGGCGGGGCTTCTGTTAAGTGGCTAAAGTTATAAGGTCACAGATGGTATTGAAGTATTAAAACTTCATCCTTGTTCCTAACAGCACGTCCTAACCAGGCATGCCACGATAAACGGGGTCTAAAATCAACACTATTCCAGTACCAAATACCAAGTACGTAAAGCCCAATTTAGTTTGACTTTGTTTTAACTACCCATCTAACTCTAGGGTATTCTGTCAGTTGCTTGGTTTCTGTTGTACATAGTTCTCATAGTTCTATAATAAATCATTATTACATATTAAACATCATGCTCTGATTGTATGCGATTGCCACATCACTCTGCACTTTCAGCATGTACAGACATTTGCCGCATTATACCTTATTAAGACACAGAGTATTGACATCTTTAGACAACTGATCCCTCCATTATTTGACTAGTTACACAAGTCACTAGTCACAAGTGACTGTCTTCAAAAAAGTGATCAACTGTTTGTGGGAGACTGCACTAGCAAGCTGTCTTCCCAGAGGATCTAGCTTTAAAGTAAAGATATGACTGACACTCCTCCCTCTATACTGATCACACGCCAAATCTATCCTGCACTTCAAGGAATAGTTCAATGAAAATTACCCCATGACTTACTCACTCTCAAGCCATCCTAGGTGTATATGACTTTCTTCTTTCTGACGAATACAGTCAGAGTTATATTAAATAATGTCCTAGCTCTTCCAAGCTTTATAATGGCAGTAAATAGAGGATGAGATTTTGAAGCCCAAAAAAGTCTAACCATCCATCATAAAAGATATCCACGTGGCTCCGAGGGGGTTACTAAAGGCCTTCTGAAGCGAAGTGATGCGTTTGTGTGAGAAAATGCCCATATTTAAAACTTTAGAAACTAAAATAAATATCTTCTGACAGACGGCGTCGACGTGTGTATGGCCGCCTGCCGGAAGCTAGTTATTTTAGTTTTTAAAGATTTAAATATGGATATTTTTCTAACACAAATGCATCGCTTCGCTGCAGAAGGCCTTTCCAGGTGAAAAAAAAAGTACACTTCTATAAACTTAAAGTGCTCTATTTTTGCACACTAATTTTGTACCTAATATACTAAAAATTCTTCTTTAGTACTTCTTAAGATAATATTAAGAACATCCAAGTGTACTCAACTGTGCTATTTTGAGACACCATGACATATGAACTAAAATGTGCTTTTAACATACTATCTCTATTAAAAAAAAATGTATTTAGTTACCTCTGAAAGAAGAAAGTCATATACACCCAGGATGGTTTGTGGGTGAGTAAATCATGGTGTAATTTTCATTTTTGGGTGAACTATCCCTTTAAGTTATAAACATAGATAATGGTGATTTACATCTCAGAAGTAACATCAAAAATGTACTTGATAAATTAACTGTTATGAAGGATTACAGCAATCGAAACATACATTTTTTTTTTTTTCCTGGTAAAAGTAAAAGAATGGTTTTATGAGTGCAATTAATATTGTGCATTTCAACTTGAACTTTTTTTCTTTCTTTTTTTTTTGCAGTGCAGCCTTAGCTCACGATTACAAATGTTTACATTTCATTTACCTGATGCAATTACCCGAGGTGAGTATATTTCCAGAGGGGATTTTCTTACTCAAGGTGTCCAATTATCACACACTGGGACTGGAGTCCCCTGTGATGGGGGAGCTGAGTTGTACTAAAAACCCAGCATGTTTGTGATCTTGACTGGTCTCGGTAGAGTGCAGAGGCTGGGTAAAGGGGAGAGGGGCTAACACTACTTTAATGAAAGGAGCAGAGAGAGTTCAGCCTCTCAGCACTGCATCATTACAACTTTGACTGTCTTACACACCAGAAAAACTCCATCTTGTTTTTACATTTCTGGGGAAAAGTGACTTTAAATAGTAACACCCTCTCCCAGCTCAGCTTTGCACTGTAATGGCAGTCAACAGGAGTTGAGCTGTACTCATCATGAATGTTGAACATGTTACTCAAAGCAACAGTTTGCCTTGCATAATGACATTTTTCTAAATTAAAATTTATTGTCTAATTACAGACAGCCACCAATACTGATGACATATTTCCCTACAAAAAGTTGTGCTTCAAGGAGAGCCTGATTTATGCTGCAATTTATTTCAATTTAATCTTTTAACATGAATATAGATTTTATGCTTAGCTCATAAATCAATCTTGATTCAGTCACTGTAATTCGCCCTGCTCCCGGTCAGCGAACATCAACCTGAATTAGCCAGTCTGCTCAGCCTCACCATACAATTAGTTCTATCAAGAGTGAAAGCTTTAATCAATGGCTGGCTTGTCCTTCACTGAGCCCTGTGGCTACAGCCGCCGTAAAAACACATACAGGCAATAACACCACTCTTAAGCTTTGGATTACCAGGTCTGTGCAGTGTCATGGTGGCAACTTATGATAAGACAGAAAAAAAGAAAAAAACATTGAGCGTGCAATGTGCTGCAACCAGAATGCTGTAGTAAAGTCCTCTGGGTGTGACTATGTGTGTGCGAGTGTAGCTGGCTATGTCGCAGCGGTACCTGGGAGCCCCAAAGCAGTCTGTCTCATTGATTCAGTTGGGTTTAAATGTCACTCACAACAGAGTCTGGGCAGCCCTAGAGACCACAGCAAACTACAAGCAACAAAAGGGGGAGAAAATGACATTGCTGTTCCTCGAAAACAACTGTTCTCTCTGCTTTGACAAAGGCGGTGGGCAGAAAAGCAGAGAATTATCTACACGGCTGAAAATTATTCACTCAATCTTTTTTTTTTCTTACATTTTCAGAGTATATTTGAAAAGTTCAGATGCAAAAGCCGCTAAATGCCACCTCCGTCAAAAATGAGATAATGATATTGAGCGAATGCTCTCCGCACATAGTATACGTTCATCAAATACTTTCGCTTCAAATCCGCTAAATCCCAGCATCAGCCCATTTAGAAATACCAGTTCGTTGGCAGGAACCACTAAACGCCACTTCCCTTTGTCAGCAAAAGTCCACAGAAGAACCAATAAAAAGATACGAATCGATTCATAACATTTCAAGATGAATGGCGGTGTGTGTATAAGCCTGCTTTCAATTGCCGAGCTGTATGTTTTTATCGTGTTTTGTCACAGTGGCAATGACAGGATTTTGCGAGCAAGTAAACACAACTTTGCTGCTGTAAACCTGACAGAAAAGGATGTTTTAATATGTCTTCTTGTCCAAAGAGGTGGACTTAAAGGTTTTTGCAAAAAATGCACACATGAAGCTGGTTTTGAAGCAAAAGACAGTCAAATTTGTTAAATGCCAATGAATTGACTAAAGTGACATTTTTTAAAATAAGGCATTTCAATAACTGGCTAATAACCTTTTCATTGCCATTAAAGTGAAATTACTGAACCTAAACATAGGAGCAAAAAAATATGCTCATTTAAAAGAAAACATGTCAGACGTACTTAGAGGTTTTTGCATCTGAACTCATAATTTGATCCTTAAATATTCTTCTCAGATATGGTACTATTTAGTAGGCATGATACTGTAACATTTCCTGTTAACAAATGCCCCTAAGGATTAAGGGAGTTTAAAAAGAAAGGATTGCTGTGATGTGTTTTCTTGAAACAAAGTCTTTTAAATGGTTTACCCAAGCCATAACTCATTTCTCTTTAAGACATCTAAAATTCTTCCACTTAATACATTCCCATGAGAATCAAAATAAAGACATCACAGTTGTCTGGGCCAGTACTCAATTTAGTCTAATATTATCTTAATTAACTGCCCCCTTTACCAGCTAGAAAATCACTGAATTTGACCAAAATTTGTTCATATTTCATGATTGACAGATTATAATTATTATGTGAATTATTTGCTTTTTGTTTAAAGGAAATGTTGTTAGTTGCCTCAAGGGCTTTCACTAAATACTGAACTGTTTTTTTCTCCCCCCACACGACAGTTGTCCTCATTGTGATTGTATTGGATGTTTCTATGTTCTGGGCTTACAGCACAACATGTTACTCAAAACATATTAAAATACATTCCTAATTTAACTATTTAAGTGACATGACGAACACAATCAATAAATAGCTAATTAAATTTGTAATGAATGCTCTGATGCATGACACAAATGAAAAATACCTCATGATAAAGGATTTTACCGCTGGACTAAATAAATGCAGTTGTCACAGGTTGACAAAAAAAAAAAAAAATTTGAGACAAAAAGATTTATGACAAAAAAATATATCTTCAACAACACTGTCTGTTGTCAATTATTGATTTGAGCCGGCGTTCGGACGTAAACACGAAAGCCTGCACTGCACCTGCACTTTTGTTTTTGTGCACAAAAAGTATTCTCGTCCCTTCATAACATTAAGATTGAACCACTGTAGTCATGCTGACTATTTTAACAATGTTTTTAATACCTTTCTGGACCTCAAAAGGTGCAATGACGTTGCTGCCTATGTGTGGTTCAGAAACCCTCGGATTTCATCAAAAATATCTTAAATGTGTGTTCCAAAGATGAACGAAGGTCTTACGGGTTTGGGACGACATGAGGGCAAGTACTTAATGACATGGGGTGAACTAACCCTTTAAACAGTCTGCAGTCATAGAAATTTCAAGAATATCAAGAGTCAAATCTTATCCAAGTCAAAACAGACAAATATCTTAACTTTTTCAAGAGCTTCTGAAGTGCACAGAACAAACCAAAGTTCCTGACACTGTTCTGGCCCTAATCTTTGCTAGGTCTTTTATATTGATACACTGTTTAAAAAAAAACCCCACAGTTATTAGGAACTTATCAAGAAGCATGCACTGGCAAAAAAATGCAGCTGCTGCAAGGCAAGGAAGTGCTTATGTTTCACATTTCCTCTGTTTGTCTTCTATCCCTGTATCTGGTGTCGCTTCCAAATAAAATTTAACAGAACTATTCCTGTAATTATGTTCCCCCTACAATTTAATATTGATTTAACATGCCAGTGTGCTGCCAACACCATTAAATGTGCTCCATTTGAATTTAGGAGGCTAGACGATGCAATGTAATACATGATATATGTAAAACACCAGGCTGAAATTAAATTATTCATCTTTTATGTATTGATCCACCATAATCTCCGTTCATGCAATTCATGGGCATGGCTTTGATCAGCAGGATTTGTAAAACAAATCTACAGCATGAATCATGCTTCTCATGTTACTATATGGACGATACAGCTACACCAACACAGACATATTCTATCCATAACACATTTAGACAACATTTACTTCGTCTACAAGAAACTCTAAATGAGATCTAAGATGATCAATAAACTGCTCTATTACTTCTGACCGAACACAAGCTCTCAGACTGAATTCATGTATGCACTAAAAACAAACAAACAATCTACACACATTTAGGCATCATCGTAACCTTAGAATGGAAAGCAGCTGTAGACTAACATTTTGCATTATGCATTCACAGACGGCTGAGTAAATAGTATATCTTTATAGATAAATGCCAGGTTTTTCTTCATCTGTCATGTTTTTGTTCCCATGCAAGGGTTATTCCACCATCACCCATGATGAGAAAAAATGTGAATATTCCGTTTAGTGTGACAAACTTGTTTTTGTGAATCACTTACACAGTCCTTTCAGATTCCTGTCATTGTTTCAAGATATGATTTGTGACTCATTTCTAGAGATTCATTTCACTTTTGTCCAATTACCAGAAATGTTTCAGTACAATACACTTTCCCACCGGTTTCACAGACAAGGCTTAAGCCTAGTCCCAGACTAAAATGCATGTTTGAGCTGTTTTAAAGGGGTGGTTGATTAAGATTTCACTTTTTTAACTTTAGTTAGTGTGTAATGTTGCTGTTAGAGCATAAACAACATCTGCAAAGTTACGACGCTCAAAGTTCAAAGCAAAGCTTTAAACAGAATTCTCTGTTTGAGGACTACAACAAACGGCTGGTAGGGACTACAACAAGCTTTTTCTGGGTTAGTGACATCACTAACCCTGAAATTTGCATAAACCCTGCCCCCGAGAACACAGAACAAAGGGGCTGAGGCCATGTTATTGGAATACAGTATGTAACACAAATGCAATAGCATGTCATAAAAGCAAGATTACAACATGACAAGTTATAACCATAATTAAACTAAACTATACCTGTTCTGTCTTCATGCAGCAAATATTCTCTGGCTTTGTAGGCATCTTACAACAGTTCCCACACAAGCGATTTATAGATTATCCTGTCAGATTTTGCTAATCAATGACTTTAAGATAGTTAACTCCACATCAGTTACATAAATTTATCCACTAACCATTCAGAAACATCCTGTTGCATTCCACGTTATCACTTCTTCTTGAGTCTCTCCATCATTGTCCGACTCCGGTTTGAACATAAAAGGCTGAACAGTTTCTGACATTTTCAGTGAGTCTGCGTGAGGTAATCAGCGCTGCTAAAGCGAGCTCTTGAAACTCCGCCCTCTTCTTGGGAAAAGCAGCTCATTTGCATTTAAAGGGACACACAAAAACTGAGCGTTTTTGCTCACCCTCAAAAAAGTGACATATTTAACATGCTATAAAAAAATTATCTGTGGGGTATTTTGAGCTAAAACTTCACATACACACTCTGGGGACATCAGATTTTTACATCTTGTAAAAGTGGCATTATATGACCCCTTTAACTGAAAGCAACTTGCACCGACAGATCTTAAAATATGTCACTGCCATCGTTTTGTCTCAAGAAGCACACCAGTAATGATTTTTTTCTAAGGCACATTTATAAAAGATACTTAAATGTAATAAATGAATTAAGGCCTAATCTAAACCTTTGTGTGAAACCGGGCCTTTAAGACTAGTTACAGTTTGTGACCACCAGAACTCTCAAAGTGTGCCCATCACCAATGCTCTTATAGTATGTGTACTTATGGCACAGGTTCTAAGTAGTCACAGAAATACACTTCAACATTTAGTTTTGCTGATCATGGTGCACACATTGTCCAGATTAGCAAAATAGTAATGAACAACAGTTAATAAAAATTGGATGAAAGAACACACTAGAAGGGCAAGGCAGGGGAACTGGGATCAAATATAGTAAATAAATAAAATTAAAATAAATAACTCAAATTACTGCCCAGGTCGCCAAAATACTGTTTCATCTATACTTTTTGGCTCGACCTGTATAAATATTGATTTTGTTATCGCTTAAAGTCCAGTATTAGTTGTTCAAAGAACACACCAATGAGAAGAAACTGTGAGTCAACACAAATCTGTGCATGCTGACAACCTTTATCTTGAGTATTTGAAGAATAACTATCAACTAACTAATTAATAAGCTAAAACTGTTTGGGAAAAATGTTATTTAGTGTTTAATTTACAAAATCATTATTACCTCGAATACAGGACTTTGTTAGGCAATTACAAAATCATTATGTACACTATAGTTGTAAAACTGGAAAAAAAAAAGAAAAAAAAAAACTAGTTTGGGGAGTGTTACCTGTAACACTGCACAGTAGGCCTACAGAGTTAACTAATGAGTAAATATTGCAGTCAAATCTAAATTCTAAGATGTTCTGTAACAATTAGCCCAGACTGTTTAAATATGAAAACGGGCCTACCGTGGAGGAAAAAAAAACGGACCGCGTGCTTCGTTTTCCCCCACGATGAACACAAACATTTCTAGAGAGCAGATGACTATCTTACAAGGGGCGCAGGGAGAATTCTTCTCGCTATTTAAAACTGCCCCAAAACAAAAACTATATCTATCAACTGTCTTGAATCCATCGGAGCTGGGAAATATTTGAAATATTCTCCATACTTGAACCCATGTTGATGGAATCGCTCATTCTTTTATTCGGTAACTTTGAAGTGTTGTTCGTTCCCCTGAACATGATCATTTTGCGACGCTCCCTAAGGCGGCAGTCCTTTTAAAGTTACTGCTGAGCGTGCTGTCGGGTGTGATAGGCTGCTTAAAGAAAGAAGCTTCGCCTTGTGTTCAGATGAGCCCGTGGTGCTGCTGGAGAGTTCACTCACCGTCTGCTAGCTCCAGCCAAAACGGACCACGAACCCTTTTCCTTTTTTAAAATTTTATTTATTTCCTCCTATCATCGGATAAGCCTTTTAAAAACAAGATGTAACTCACCACTGAACATTTACATCCTCACTTGAATAAACCTAACGTTACGTGTTTTAAAGAACCGGGATGAACATCACTGATGGAAGTTATTGTGGCGAGTGGTTTTAACTATGGTATTCCGATGCGATTGTTTATTTTGCCCTTTACCCTTGGCGATGGATCCCTAATTTTGGGATTATCAGTAATTCCACGATTCTATTAGGAATCATCGGCGTTCGAAGAGGGAATTCTACACAGCCAAGCAAACTACAGGGGATTTAAATCGCATTGCTCCGGGAAAAAGAAAAGAAGCAGGAAGAAAATTCATGTGGCGATTCTCTCCTTAACAGTAAATCATTTTGGATTGCAGAATGAGCAAGGAAAGACCTAAGAGGAATATCATTCAGAAGAAATACGTAAGTATTGATCCTTTGTATGCGGTTGACCTTAAGTTTGTTCGATGGTCTCGCGCTTGTGTCGATGTTAAATGCGTAAACTTTGATCACGGATGGCTCTTGTTGTGTTTAGTCTTGATTTAAAAGCACGGCGTAAATGCATCCCACTATGTTCACAACACTTAAATCTATTAAAAGGTTTGTTTGTTTGTTTTCTCAGACGTCGGTTTTCCTCGTTTTTGCATTGGTATCCTCATTGGGAATGCGTATGTTTTTTTGCACGACAAATGTTAGCTTGCAGAATTCGTTTATAAACCTGGACGTGTTTTGTTAGGGGTTGTTGTCGGTACGCAAACTCCAGCGTTAAAGCACAATTGTGACTAGTATGGCTTTGTTTGCTCTTCATTGCTTTCCGTCTCAAAGCCGCGAGGACAACCATATCGCCTTTTATTCTGAGATTTGTTTTCCCCAACTGAAATCTGCAGGAATACGGGTTATATATGCAACTACCTCAACTCCCCTAGTATTTGTTTATCTCGGATGTAACTCGTTCGTCCTCAAGTGTAAGCAATGGGCTCTTTAATGTTTTTAAAGTGAACGTGTAAGGAACTTGACAACTGAGAAAGCTCGAAATTGGCTGCAGATGTAGTTATTTTATTTATAATTCAGAAGAGTGGATTGTCTTCAGTCTTTACAATTTTAAGTACAAACGCCGAACTAGAAAACACAAGCTTGTGCAGCGGCCAGAATTGTGGGTATCACTGTGCATGAAACTCTTCCTTTTTTGTCTGCTTTTTCTCTGAGTTTCTGCACGTTTTTTAAAGCAGATTAAAACCTTGAATGTTAACGGGTCGTAACATTACACATCCGATTAGATTAAGCGCATGGAATGTCGTTTATAGTGGAATATATACAGTCGCATTGCAGAGGTTCGCGTGCAATGGAAACCGACCATTTTACTATCTCCACCAGTACGATGGGTTAGTGAACCGGCGAGCTTGTCGTGTTATATTGGAGAACGGGGGGCTACATGTAGGGCTTGAACTTTTCTGGATGGGGATTTAAACTCTCCTCAGGAGCGGAATTAAGCAAAACTACCATAACAAAAACCCGAGTCTCCTCAGAGACAGCCGACCAAATCTCCTATCAATTAACCCTCGAAGAACTGACTGACTCTTAACCCGAGGTTTCCTGGCGCTTTACCTGTACTTGAGGAGAAGTTTCTTTTGTCAGAGTTTGTGATACTGTTGTTACATATCTCATTGTCCAAGTCCTTACTTTAGTTTCTTCTCAAACCAAGCCAGGGCCGAGAAATAATTTCCCGCTGGCGCGTGAAAGGGTTAGCTCGTGCAGCCAATTTTGTCTGCCGCGTGAAGTAGGCTTGTCACGTGCCCTCATATTGAACTTTTTTTTTTTCACAGAACCATATTTTGACCGGTATTGCTACATGGAAAGGACTTTGTTGCGCTTTAAATGTATGTTTTAGTTTAGTGATATTTATTTCAGTTCGTCAGCAACAGGTTAACAGGAATGAAACAAACACTGGGAGGGTATAGGTTATGATGACGCATCACGGCAGTTTCCACGCAGTGCTCGAGCTCCATGACATGTTATGGCTTTCCATAAAGGTGATGGAAATAGACTTTGTGTACTTTTGTTCAACGTAGCTGTAGTGCAACGTCTCTTATTGTTACGGTAGCTCACAAAAGTGTGACGCAATTACTTTTGTTGATTGGCAAGGGAAATGAAAGTGATGACAAAGTAGCCTTTCACACCACGTGGTGACATGTAATCCCTGAGAAGAATGATTCAGATAAACCCTCTGTACTACCATTAGTTTAAAAGGCCTTCCTTGTGTAACTTGCCAAAATATGGTCAGGAATGGACAAGCTTTAAATTTTATTATAATGTAGCTATGTTTTTTTTTTTCTATTGTAAATGCATTAGTTGTCTGGTTTATGACCAATAATTATATTTGAATAATAATAATAAAAAAAAACTTTTCATGTACAGGGATCCCATTGTCATGGAAATCTGGACATGTCTTAAATAATGGAAATTCTCTCTTCTAAAATAAATTTGGCTGGACAAAATTGGAATTTGGCTGGAAATTATTTTAATAACCTTATCTATGTAATCAAGAGTGACTGGGAATGTAAAGGAAATTTATTGGTCAAAAGTGTGAACACTGTATGTGTTTAGGTCTTTTTTCCCCTTTCGTATTCTTGTCGTTAACAAAGTGAGAATTAATTTGAGCTATTTAAAGTTCATTTGATTTGTGTATGGTCTGACAAGGATCTGCTCCATAATGACCACACATCTGTATGGTCAGGGTCATGAAGCCTCTGTGTAGGGTGTGTGGAATGGATCTGAACTGTTCAGAACATGGCTGATCATGTCACATCTGTGCAGTGCTGGCAGCTGTGCTAAAATCTGGTCAGGCAAACAACAAAAACAACCTGAAGGATCTGTCCCCGGGGCCTGCACAACTCTTGGCCCCTTGGATTCAGCCTCCTCTTAATTAGCGTAAGACAATTATACATGCTTGGCTTAACCATATCCCCTGGAACATGAGTGCAAGGTTTGTTTTTGTTTTTTTTCTTCTTCTTCTTCAATTTTTTTTATTACCCCATTTTTCCTTCACATGTTCTGTGAATATTATTAATTCATTTAGTGGAAAACGAGAGAGAGAGAGAGAGAAAAAAATATGATAATAGATGTTAATAAGAGCAAACAAGGAAATGCAATTAGACCGTCCCTGATTGATAGACGTGTGTGAAAAGCAGAAGGGGGGGCAAGTAGGCACTTCTGCTTTCAGACGAGCTCCTTTAATGGCTTTCAGGCCGTCCTGACACTCTCTGAAACAACTTCTCTGTATAATTATTTTTGAGGGCTGTTTTTAGAGCGAACAGTTACGCTGGTTTTGATTTCAGAGTTTGGCTAATGAATGCAGCCAGAGCTCACGTTTGTGTTCCTGTTCTGTTGAAGTGAACATGGCACATGGTGTGGGGGGGAACGGGGGGTTACCCATGGCTATTCTTCCTCTCTCGTTCTCCCTATCCCTCTCTCTCTCTCTCTGCAGGCCCAGCTGGGGTCGGGCCCTGATTCATAGACGTGTGGTGAGATAGGCACAGCTGCTGTAGGGGCCTTTACAAATGTAAAGAAGCTGTCAGTGTTTGTTTCATCAGGCGTACAACTGATGAGGGCCAAGTTGAAAAATCCACTGCAGTGTGTGGCGCACAAAAAAGCTGGAAACAAAAATAGAGAGCAGGGCCAAGGCTCACCGAGCCCTCCCTCTGACCCCTTCCCCCGCTCAGAGTCCTCCAGCTTTACAATGTAAATGCAGGCACCTCGTCCATTTGTGAGGAGAAAGCTGTGAGGCTCTGCGTGTGTGCGTGTGAGAGATTGTATGTTTGTGTTTCAGCGCCTGCCGCTAGCGCCACTGTGCTTCATTTAACCCTCTGTTTTAATGCAAATGGGGTTTTTCCCCCTTGCTTTTTCAAGGATGTGACATGGCAAAATTCATGGATCATACCTCAGGAGGCCAGCTGTTATAAAAGACCTGAGTTAATTTTGTGAGTTTGTTAGTTGAGGGTCGTATTCGAATGAACGATGTATTTGAATGAACCACTCTAGTTACAAAACTGCCTTTTTACTTCTGATGTCTGATATTTATTTCTGATATTATAAGTGGCTTAATGAACCACAAGTTAGTTGCAAATAAGCAGTTTTTACAAGGATATAATTAGAAATGTCAAGGGAAAGCAACAACATATTTGATTGATTCTAGGGGATACTAAATAAACAAAACTCTTACCTATCTTTAATAACAGCGGTATTAGTTAATTAGCTGTGGGATGGCTTGATGTTTTGGATTTTTTTTTTTTTTTGATAATTGTAATTATAATCCACGTTAATGTGTACGCATTTGTGTGAATGTGTGTATGCGAGTCTTTTACCAGTCTTTGTTGACACTGGGGATTTTACAAACAATTTTACAAAATTGCATATCAGCAGAGGCTATGTGTGAATCTCTTAATGTAAAATGCCAGATCACTTGGGCAGATAGCCCAGAGGCTTGCATGAGTGATAGTTTATTCATTTTATACTAATCCTTTTCATTTTTCAAAAGGAAATTTTCTCAAAGTTACTTGCCATAGTCCTCTGCCATGCAACAATGCTTTACCTCATGACATCGTTAAGAGAATCTTGCCTGGTGCAGTCGTGGATGAGTGTTGCCGTTTTCCTTTATGGCTGTTTCCCAGCTTGGTACATTATGTAATGTGGCCTTTTGCTTATCGACCTTTACAATTATATGTGATCTAACCTCCACAAGTGCAGAGCTCCTTGATCAATGTATGACTGCTTGCACAGGACGCACTCCCACATCAGCAAACATGCACGGGCGGTTACGTATACGGATGTGCTCACGTAATGTGAGGAATTTGCTCTGCTGACATAAAAACAGGTGCAGCAGTGCTTTGATAAGTGGTACGGCTTAAGTGTTGCGCTCAGAAAGAATGTTCTCCCTCCCTGCCTTTCATTCCTCTGTCCTGTACTTTGAATTATAATGAGATAAGAGGGCAGAATATCAGATGGAGGCCTTCTGTGGTGAGTGAGCATGTGGTCATGCATTGGAGAGGGCTTGGGCTTTGATGGAAGGCTGTATCAGCAGAATGACTGCATAAACTTGGCTTTGGTCTATGCTTCCTTATTTGATGTATTGTTTTGTGTCAAGAAAGTGAAGTATTTGTCTTTGTCAGGGTCTTGGCATAAAGTCTCATACAAGGTCACTGCCAATTTTCAGTTTACTAAAGGTGTGGTCACATTAACAAAAAAAAAAAAAAAAAGTCAAGTGTAGCCAAGTATGGTGTCCCATACTCGGAATTTGTGCTCTGCATTTCACCCATCCAAGTGCACACACACACACTGTGAACACACCTGGAGCAGTAGGCAGCCATTTGCTGCGGCGCCCAGGGAGTGATTGGGGGTTAGGTGCCTTGCTCAAGGGTAATGAGAGTGGAAGAGAGTACTGTTCATTCACTCCCCCCACCTACAATTCCTGCCAGTACTGGGACTCGAACCCCCAACCTTCGGGTCACAAGTCCGACTCTCTAACCATATTGTCTGTCTATTGTCATTAGTGTAGCAATGTATAAAGCACAACTCGCACAGAAGTCACTTTCAAACCAAGCGGCTTTCTCTTGGTCAACACAGCAAATCAGTGAACTTGAACCCATTGCAAAAACCGTGTGGGTAAATCTTCTCCCCTAACGTGAAGTTCTTGATTGTGTGGATTTCTATTAAAATGACTTTCATCTGCAAAAATTCAGGAAAAAGGTGAGATCTTCACCAGCACCATTTCAGAGGATTACAACGTCTACTTGGCTGCTTTTATTTAAGCTTCTTTTTAATGGTGCAGTTAACCTCTAAAATTGGACTAGATGTAGATTTTAGGGTTAGGTCTTGAACTAGATCTGAACAAAGGGGTAGAACTAGATTTTTCTATAGAGCAGAAGTTAAGCTAGGTTCACACTATACAATTTTGGAATCATTTTTCCATCCAAGACAAATGTCATGAAAGATTTTTCTTGTCATAGGGCAAAACACTGTCCAAATAATTCAAGTGAATGAAGTGAAGTGTAGCCAAGTATGTTGTCCCAAACTCGAAATTTGTGCTCTGCATTTCACCCATCCAAGTTTACACACACAGCAGTGAGTATTGAACACATACACACACCCGGAGCAGTGGGCAACCATTTTTTCTGCGGTGCCCAGGGAGCGATTGGGGTTTAGGTGCCTTGCTCAAGGGAACCTCAGTTGTGGATAATGAGAGTGGAAGAGAGTTCTGTTACTGGTTGCTTGTACTGAGATTCGAACCCACAACCTTCGGGTTACAAGTCCGACTCTAACCAAATGCCTCCTAAAACCTATCAAAATCAAAATGGGTATAAACCCACAGACTTCTCTCTGCAAACCAATTGCTTATTTTAATCCGGAATACCAAAGGTGTTGGAATTTATATCTCTTGAACTATCCAAGCAATAGAGGAAGTAGAAATTATGAGATTCCGTGGACAGGATTCTTCAGTATTGGTAATTGTTATTACATCTTCATAGTAAATGCCAGAATTGGTACATCAAGAACGTACAATTTGTTCCCCTTTCTATCTGTATTTCCAGACATGCTCTCTTGGTTTCTTTTGTATTTTGTCTTGCTTGCACTTGGCTCAAGGCAGGGTAACCTCACTGATGTTGTCGTGAATGCTGACATGTGGCCAAGACGTGGCAGCAACAGGCAGAACTCTTGGCAGTAGTACTTCCCTTTCACAACTGTGTTGCCCTCTGTGACGCTGACGGACCGTTCTGTTCTGTTCTCTGGAGGTGTTTTTGTCTTTTCCTCGGTCTGCTTTTATGAATAATTGTGCCATTAGTCTTCGGAATTGCAGTACATTATCCCATACGTTCCGAATGCGCTGATCAGGTGCAGACTGGAATCGACAGTACGTTGTGAAAGCAGCCATATTGAAAACATTTACTGTAATGAGGAAGTGGCTTATACCGTAATCATTTCAGGCTTTTAAAAATCAGCCTCTGTGGTTTTCATATGTGTGTGCGAAAGCGAGTGAGAGAGAGAGCGCTTTTAGATGGAAGACCTCTCCCTTACAGCGATGTAATGGAAGTGTCTTTGGGTACGCTAACCCTCCTGCCAGAACATTTGTAATTCAGTGCTGCATCTCTCATTAGCCGGCGAGATGCATGCCACTGGGAGCCATGTGGCTGCTTTTGTGCAAGTTCAGCTGCTTAAGGAGAGGCCAGTGGGGCCTCTCATAGGCCTGACACTGGGGTTAGTCATTTTGTTTAGTGTTGAGGGCCCTAGCAAGACATGCAGCCGTGTCGTTTTGACTTGCTGTGACAGAAAGTGTGCTTAATTTTGCACAGTGCTACTATTTTAGACCAAGGGATGTCAGATCTGTCTGAGGTGTTGTTCGGCACAGAATCTTCTTGTATTGTTGTGAAGACACCAGCACAGTGGAAACCACTGTTGAACTATTTACACTGTGTACATTTAGCTTTGTATACAGCATTAATCACTTGTTTTGTGGCTTATCTGGATTGCCAGACATTTGTGATTGATGTTGCTTTCCGCTTGGTGACTTTCTTTGGTTAGAATTTGGAAAGTGTTAAAGGAAACTTCCAGCAGCTAAAGCTTTACCCATTTGAATTCATTCATCTTCATGTCCACATCAGTGTGACTGAATACTATATTAGCAAGATAACTAACTATAAATACGATCAAAGGAAATTATAGAATCTTGATTGTGTTTCTGTTTTGAAAGTTGTGCACGATTTGGATATGTTATGTTTAGAGACTTGGGTACTTTGATAGGTTTTATATTGGGCGGCAGTTATTTACACTGTTTAATAGAAGATAGATGCTATTTACACTGAGTAAATAGTTGTAGATAATGTTTGGACCCAAGTAAAAATAGCAACAAATAGCATATTTTTTTTATACACTAAGTGCAAGATGGATGCTAGTCACACAAGTTTCAATAGAAGTGATATGGCTTTTGTACCAAGAGTAAATTGTTTGAGAAATGGTGGATGGATAGTGAAAATGGCCTTTGATCTTTAATTTTGTTGTAGTCCTTGCTTTTTGAACAAACTGAACAAAATTAATTTATATATATGTATTTGCTTTACTAATAACTAGATTGATGTCTCTAAAGTAATTTTCCTAAAATTATTTTTACTATTTTAGGATTCCAAAATGCCTTAGTCTCAAAAAAAAAAAAAAAAACCTTTAGGGATACAACAGCTTGTCACTGAGGCAGTAGCCTTAAAGAGACAACTTTGTATCTTATTGACTCCTAATAGTAGTACCTTAAGTGTGCATACTTCTCTAAGGTACTAGTATGCACCTTTTAGGGGTAGATAAAGTGCAATGTTGTCCCTTTTAAAGGAATTGTTCACTTTAAAATGAAAATTACCCCAAGATTTACTCACTCTCAAAGCCATCCTTTGTGTAAGAAAAATATCCATATTTCACAAGTTCTAAAGTAAAATATCAAGCTTTTGCCAGACCGCCTTCCATATTCAACTTACGAAGAAAGTTTAATGGCTCTTGCAGTTCAAAATGCTTATGCCTTCCGTATTTAAAATTACGAAAAATGCGTAAGTTGAATTTTTTCGTAAGTTGAATACGGAAGGCAGTCTGGCGAACTTGCCATTATAAAGCTTGGACGCGTCAGGATATTTTTTTTAATGTGTGTTCATCAGAAAGAAGAAAGTCATATACACATAGGATGGTTTGAGGGTGATTAAATCTTGGGGTAATTTTCATTTTAAAGTGAACAAATCCTTTAAGGGTGCTACCCCAGTGACAATCTATTGTATCCCTAAAGGTCCAACTTTTTTTTTTTTTTTTTCCCCCAGACAGTGCACCAATTTAGCAAACAATTTAATGTTTGTAAATGCCAATAAAAATCTCTTGGATCTTAATTTGCTTTTATTTATCAATCCATATTTCCAATAGGTCAGTGGAAAAAGGCATTATATCCCACTTTGCTAGACACTAATTTTTTATGTTACAAATGCATATTCCTTTTGAATGCACCAAACAGACATTGTAAAGAAACATATATTAATTTTCTGGTTTTATTTCTCAATGCGTCTACATAGTTTTTAGGCTTAAGCTAACCCTTACGGTAAGGATCTCGGATGTCTGTTCAACATCGTTTGAAGCGCTGAAAGGCAAACCTGTCCATGGATTTAATGACAGTCTCTTGTTTAACCCACAAAACCTTTTGACAGTCAAGGACAAATCTGACAGGATCCAGATAATATCATTAAATCCAGTTCCAGATAGAGTTTCAGCCATGGTGACTAATGGTGCTGTTAGCTGTGTAAAGTGATCTGAAGTTAAATCACTTTTTACACCACAATAAGCTCATCAAAGTCATCGCCTCCAGTCCTCTTGGCACGTGGCCGTATACAACATTATAGCATTTATGTACAACTTTTCCAATTCTCACATTTATTGTCAGGTTGGAAATTAGCTTCTGTAAATAAGGTACTTACTGTTATTTCAAAACAGAAGTTTCAAATTAATTAACATGGAACAAACAATCACTTTACAAGTAAATCTAATTGAAAGCATAATTTAACGTTTCCACAGTGACTTGGAAAAAAGAAACATTGATCACACATGCACTTTGCCATCAGTGGGGCCTAGCCACTATGTTTCCATAGTAACCACCCCGGTGCCAGAACACGGCCCTTTTTTTTTTTTTTTTGAATCGCCACTTGAGTGTCTGAAAATAGTGGTGCTCTGCGGATGCTGAGAGCTCATAATGAGCTCTGGCTGCTCCGGGGGAGACAGAACAAGCTTCTTAACCGCTCACTCATAAATCAGATATTTTCAACAAATCCACAAGTGCTTTTTTTGCAACATGTGAAAGAAGGAAAAAAAACTCATAGCCAGAAAAGCCCAGGCGCTCAACTGACCAGACCGACTGAGGCTCGGTTTAATGGGGCCCTTTCACACACAAATGCACACGTGCATGTTAACACTAAATGCGTGCATAATGCCGTCTGTTTTTATGCAGGTACTCAACAGCAAGGCTGGGCTGATATTGATTCTGTTGCTGATAAGTGGTGCTTTAGTCCAGACTTGTGGTTAATGGCAGCGTCTGTTAGCTGTTTGTCTGCCGGCAGGCGTGAGCTGCAAGCTTCTTTGCTCTTCCCGTCTTCCCGTTTTTATTTATTTATTTATTTATTTATTTATTTATTTATTTATTTTTAAATCATCTCACTGCCGCTCTACTGGCCACTGAGAGCAGCACTTGAATCAGTGTTGCTCTCGTTGGATTTACATCGGTCTCCGCAACTTTGCATTTGAAGGCTTATCTAGCCGCTTCTGTAGGGGTTGTACTGCCCAAAAATGAAAATTCTGATGTCATTTACTCACCCTCACATTGTTCCAAACCTGTATGACTTTTGTTCTTCTATGAAACACAAGGAAATATTCTGAAATCTGTTTTAGCTTTTTTCGCTGATGCAATAGAAATCATTTGGGTCTGAAACAACATTGGACCCCACTGACGTTCAATGAACTCTTCCCCAAGGAAATCAAAACTAAAAGTACAGTAATTTATTTTTACATTTAACATTTTAATTTGCATTACATTTGCAACATTTAATTTACATTAAAGGGTTAGTTCACCCAAAAATGAAAATTCTGTTATTAAGAATAAAGTCGACGTGAGTGCAGTGGTTCAACCTTAATTTTATGAAGCGACGATAATACTTTTTGTGCGCAAAAAGCAAAACAAAAATAACGACTTTATTCAACAATTTTTCCTCTTCCCTGTCAGTCAATTACACAGTTGGCGCAGTCACGTCAACTTTTTAACAATCTGTTTAGTACCTTTCTGGACCTTGAAAGTGGTGATTATATTGCTGTGTATGGACGAGTCATATACCTCTCGGATTTCATCAGAAATATCTTAATTTGTGTTCAGAAGATGAACGACGCTCTTGCGGGTTTTTTCTGAAAAATTTCAATTATCTGTATGAATTCAGAAAGTGGCTTTTATTAAATGCAACTTGGTGTACAGTATGTATATGTGTATGGTTTAAAATGTATAATAAAATGTATTGCTTTAACATTGTAAAAATTTGTTCTGCATGAGGCACCTAAAAACAATTTGGTTGCATTACATGAACCTCAGTCCATTCCAAAACATTACCTGTAGGAAAGTTAACCCCGTTAAAAAGCATAATATAATTCAGTTGAGCTGGCAGGAGCCGAGGTGAAGTTGCCTGGCATATGCGTTTGCTTATAAATCTGTCAGCGCATATTATAGGATGTCACTCCTGTCACAGTAAATGCAGTAATATTGAGTGACAGCATCATGTTTCCAGTAAGCATGTTTTAATGCACACACACAAGGTAGAATTTACTGATTTAGTCAGCCGTTTATTTCAACTGCTGTAATTTAGCTGGAATGAACGGTGTACAAATTCTTGCGAATATTTTGCTGAAGCGTCAAATTAGTCATAGTCTCGTATTTAGTGTCTGTGAAGGGCCAGAGATTCTCTGCTGGCTTCTTCCTGTGGAAAGTCTCTGTGACAGGCGAGGCTGTTTTTATGCAGTCTCATTCAAGCACAGATATGGGAAATCACCTCGTTTTTGGCCTTGAATATTTCAAGTCAGCAGCTCTTTGTGTTGTATTTGAAATGAGTGATTTAAATGCTCAGTTATTCACCTTTTTGTAGATTTGTTTTTGCATTTTGACTGAAAAAAGCTAAATCTCCCTCTCCCCACCATGAGCCTTCTTCACAAGTGAATGCTGAATTTATTTAGTACTTTTTTTCCCTCCCACCTGTCAGGGATCTTTCTTTCATTTTGTACATAATCATTTTTCACATACCCTGTTTGCTCTACTAGCCTACTTTCCTGCTCACCATTATTTATGCTTTTATTGTTCTTTTCTTTTTCTGTTTTCTTGTGTTAGCTGCCCTTTCCAGCACCTCCCTGCTGACAGGCTGGGAAGGGAATCATCTGTGAGAAAGTAACAGCAATCCATGAGGTGAAAATCATTTCTTAATTGCTGCGATTTAGGCAGTGACCTGCTTGTGAGAATAGGTTTAGTTTGATCTGAAAAACGCCCTGAGCAAGCTTCTAACACCTGGCTGCCAGTCTGAGGCCCACACTGCCTAATCGGCCCCCAAAAAAGCTGGTATGGTAGGAGGAAACAGCGAATGCTTTGTTTGGCTGTAGCGTGTGTGTTAAATGGGAGGCTTGCACATTATGATCTATTTTCCTCTCAGACAGTATGGATTTTTTGCTCTGCGGTGTGATAATTAATGGCTAATGTGCAGAATATAGTCTTGTGCTCTTCGATTAATTTCACTCGCCTTAATGGCACATACGTGTTCAGAACAGGCTCACAGACACCAGTCACCATTTCAAATGATTTTTTTACTTCTCTCTTTGTAGTCATCTTGTGTCTTTTTTTGGGGTTTTTTTTTTTTTTTTTAACTGGCATCTGGGTAGTTGACTTCACATTTCAAGCAATTCGCTATTGTGTGACATTCTATGACCCATTTAAAACTGTTTTATGGTACAGTTATTATACAGGCTGTTTTGTTTTTAAGTATTTAGATAATACTGTTCAAAAGATTGTGGTTATTAAGATGTATTTTTTTTTTTTTTTTAAAGAAGTTAAAGGGTTAGTTCGCCCAAAAATGAAAATTGTCATTTATTACTCACCCTCATGTCGTTCCACACCCATAAAACCTTCGTTCATCTTTGGAACACAAATTATGATATTTTTGATAAAATCCGATGGCTCAGTGAGGCCTCTATTATAAGATAATTAACACTTTCAGATGCCCAGAAAGGTACTAAAAACATATTTAAAGCAGTTCATGTGAGTACAGTGGTTCAATCTTAATATTATAAAGTGATGAGAATAATTTTTGTGCTCCAAAAAAACAAAATAACGACTTTTCAACAATATCTAGTGATGGGCGATTTCAAAACACTGCTTCAAAGCTTTTCGAATCAGTGGTTCGGAGCGTGTATCAAACTGTGAACTATTGCAATTTCGAAACACTTATGATGTAACGAAGACTCCTTTACTGAAATCACGTGATTTTGATGTTCCGAACCACTGATTCGAAACAAAAGATTCGTAAAGCTTTGAATCAGTGTTTTGAAATCGCCCATCACTAGATATTGTTGAAAAGTCGTTATTTTGTTTTGGGTTTTTTTGGCGCACAAAAAAGTATTCTCATCACTTTATATTATTAAGGTTGAACCACTGTAGTCACATGAACTGTTTTAAATATATTTTTAGTACCTTTCTGGGCATCTGAAAGTGTTAATTATCTTGCTGGCAATAGAGGCCTCACTGAGCCATCGGATTTTATCAAAAATATCTTAATTTGTGTTCCGAAGATGAACGAAGGTCTTACAGGTGTAGAATGACAAATAAAAAAAGAGATTAAAAATAATATTGCATTCTTGCATTGCTGAAGAAGTATTGGGAGCTGTTCTTACAGAATATGAAGAGGTATGACAAGAGGAAAAATTAAGACAGATGAGTGCAGAGAAGGAGAACTTTTTTTTTTTTTTTTTTTTTTTTTTTTTTTTTTTTTTTTGCATGCTACTGTATTTCTATTTTGGTGTGGTGGATAGACAGGAGGTCTTGCGCAGTGCCTGTCTGTGGTCGCCTGGCCGCTGTGCTCCTGTCAACTGTCACTTTCTGCTGTGGTTGCATCCTTCAGCACCGGAGTAACTGGTAATCTTATCTTACTGTCAGTTCGCCTTACTCTCTGCCTGCCTTCTGAGCCCCCTTTAACCCCTCGAACCTCAAGCTGCCGCCAATCTGTCACCTCCCCTCTGTCTTGCGAAGAAAGATTGAGCAGATGAACACACGTTGAACTCCCATATTTGACCTTATTATTCTTTGACAGTTTCTGCACTAATAAATCCAGCTCTGCTGCACTGACTCACAATCCTGTTTGTATTGGTGGTCTAATAGTGAATATTAAAGCAATTAACCACCAGAGCTGTGCATTAACAATGATTTTATCACAATTACCACAGTTATTAGACAGGCGGCACAGCACTTAACCATGGTAAAATCACTGTAATGTATTGCTTTGAATGGTTTGTTTTTCTATATCAATTACAATATATGGAAAGAAAAATGCATTTTTAATAATAATAAACAAAATAAACAACTGTATAACCATTTTGAACGTATCTCATCCGGTTGTAGAGGAAAAATTTGGTCCGTAAATTGATTCAAGTCCATCCAGGACCCCAAAGCTCCATTGACTGGAGAAAAAAATAAAAATGTAGGCTTAATCTGTTCACTGCCTGTTTAGAAATACAAACTCACTTTGATGTATGTGGTCTGAACAATATTATTACGATCAGCAATCTCTACTGAAAAACCCAGTATAAGTTTAGCAGGTCTGCTGACTGATTTTTGAGGAGTTTTGGGCATTTCAGAGAAACCAGATTAAACCAGTTCAGACCAATTAACCAGTTTAGGTTAAGAGGGATGTTCTTTAAATTATATGCTAGAAGAAGAATCAAAGCTATAGATACAATTAGAGATGTTCTTTTTTTATTCATTTATTTTTTTTGTCTTACATCTGGCAAGCTAACTGGTCAACATGTGACACTAGCACAGAATGAATTCTTTTTATAAAATGCAAATAAAACATCATCTCTCAGAGTGTATTTTTAGAAATGTAAAAAAATAAAATAAAAAAACTGCCTTGCTGTGGTTGTTTTTTATTGTACATACGCTTTTTACAGTCCCTAAAATAAAGATGGTCAACTAATAGCAGGCTAACAAATCACTAGTGGTTTGTCAGCCACAGACCAGTGGCATTGAAATGCCGTAGAGGAGAGCCCCTTCCAAACCTAAGATCAGTTTTCAGCCTAACTCTTTTTGGCTCTGTATTATCCCGCCAGATTGTCCTCTTCCTCTAGCTAATGCACTGTTATATAGTGTAACGTAATAATGATGTCTCTGCGAGAATGGTCAGCTTTCTCTCTCTGTTTTTGGGATATGAATGCTGCCGTTGGCTCACATAGACAGCAGCTGTCGTCACGGACTGTCCCCTTGATGTTGCATAACGCGCGCAGTGCGCAAACCGTCAGCCCCTCTCACGGGGGAAAGACCGTAAATCAGCCAGGCACTGTGGTGACACAAATGGTCACAATGGCTTGATCTTTCATGCTTGACGAAGTGCCTGAAAAGCGCAAATCGAATTTGTGCCGAATGTTCACGTTATCACAGCTCTTGGAAAAGTGGTGGGTTGGTACCTTTGAACTAGTTGACCTTTTAGTGGATGTTTACCATGGAGGAACAAAGCAGTTTAGATTAAGGCCTCCACTTAATGCTCTCTTGCTTTCTAGCCACATTATGGCCTGGTTGGCAATGTTGCACTATGGGAAATGGAGGTAGAAAGGGGACTGTGTGTAGGAGTAGGTGTTCTCCACACCCTGGCTAGTTTTGATCACAGTGTCTGTGATTTAAAGGAATGACAATTCTATCATCATCTACTCGCCTTCATGCCATTCCAAACCTGTATGACTTCCTTTCTTCTGCAGAACACAAAATGAGATGTTTTGAAGAATGTGTGATCTGTTTTTGTTCATACAGTAAAAGTCAGTGGGGTCCAAACTACAGAGCCCATTGACTTTCATTTTATGGAACACTTATAGCACACTTCGCAACAATATTTAAGTAACATCCCTGTCTGTGGCACAAATGTTGCATCAACTCCAAACCCAAGTATGAGCAATAATAATGTGTGTTTTTATGTATAACTGCTGATTATTCTTGAATATTTACCTCAGATGTGAAGTTTGAGCAAGGTTTTTAAATTTGAGAGGATTCCCGCTCATGTACTGTGTTAATTTGCTGTTCTCTTGGCAGGAGACCAGATCCTTACAGTTAGGATGACACACTGATGGTCCATTTTGAAGAAAAGCCTTAAAGTCTTCCTTCAGTGTATTTTTACTGATGGCTAAATTGAGGCCTATAGCAGAAGATAATGGAGCGTGGAGGTTTTGAGGTTTTTACTCGACGGACTCTTCTGGGAGATGACTGGCACACTTTCAGGGCCTGCTTGTTTTTCGTCTGTCAGGGAAAAATTGGACAGATTGCACTAATTCTTAGTGTTTTCCCATGACTTCTCCAACAAAGGAAGTTCTAATGCTTAAATAAGAGAGAACGTGCACAAACCAAATCTGCTTTTCTTCACTGTTGTGAGGCAATCTGTCAGGTCTAAGCGGTGGTATCTGCATTCGCAGGTGGGGAGGCTTAACTGTCAGGTCAGCCGTGCATGACTGTGTAGAGACATCCTGTAATGTGAGAGCCTCAATCACGCGATCGTTCTAACCGCTCATGTCCAGTTAGCATCATAGAGCGGTACGTGTTATGATGGAAACTACCGTGGTTAACATCATGGACATTGAACGCTATCAGTTTTTCAGGCGTCATTGGTAATGACAAGAAATCAATTCATGGACATATCAAATTTATGGGTTGGAAAGTACCTGGATTTTGCTAGTTGCTTTAAACTGTCATAGTGTGTTGTATTTTATCAGGTTAATGAGAATAACGTGATTTTTTTCATGGCCGATTCAGTTTTTTTTACAAGCCGATTCTGATACGGGTTGCCAATATATATCTGTAGCCATTTGAAATTAGAGGCAACCACTGCATTTCAATCATGATTCAAAGAAAGATGCTACACACATGTAACATAAGCAGTTGTTTTTGATTTAAATTAGATTGTATCATTTCAAGATTTAAATGCGCTGTGCTTATAAACACTACTATAATAGACATTATATGGAGGTAAGAGGGAAAGAAAAAGCCAAGTTTACAGACTTGTAATATTTCCACACAAATGACATTGAGAAATTATTGCAATGCGGGTCCAGAACAAAATAAAAAAATTAGTATATGTAATGGATGAGGCCTGAAAATATGACACCAGTTTTGTTTAATTTCCCTCAACAGGAAAATAAAATGGTGTTACTGGCCATGAGCAGAGACTATGTGTTTACTGCTAACATGACTGTTAGGTCATGCTCTGAGAGACCTATTTAAGGTCCCTCAGAAAAATGAAAGCACTGATAAATCATTTCCTGAGGAAAAGAATTCGGGGAGGAGTGCCTATTACACCCACCCAAAAAAAAAAGCTGGTGTGAATTTAAGTACGAGGATCCACGTTATATCATTTGCGTACATGAATACAGATAGTTGTCGCCTGTAGTCAGACTCAGAGCTGAATTTAAGATGGCCTCTGAAGGCTCTCTTCTTGTCAGGCTGCTGTTAACACCTCTCCCCTGCTCATAGGGGGCGCGGGGGGCTTTCTTTGTTGCAGCTTACCAAGAGAACAAGAAATAGTGGAAGGAGAATACAGAGCCTGAAGCGATAACAGCCATGATGACAGGCCCATCACTCCACCCAAACCCACACTTCTGCAGAATGATACATCGGCTCATGTCCAACACCATGGAAGTAATTTTTATTTTCTTCCTTTTTCAGACCTCTATGAAGTGCAAAATTACATTTTCAAAATGGATTAGTCAGTGGGTTGTCTGAATGACTAGTTGACCACAGTCGATATATTTAGGCTTGTTTGGGCTTCTTTTGACCCTGATTGGACACATTTCTTACATGATGTGTGGTATAAAAAATGGCTAGAGATGCAGCAGGGAACAGGAGCGCAGGGGTCTTGACTCTTGAGGCATTTTAAATGGACATTTAAAGATTAAACTTTCTGAGAGGGTTTTACATTCTGCTTCAACTAAAAATATCAAAATGAAGAAAATCTAGATTAACTAGTTGACCTCTCTAATCAACTAGTTGCGTTTTGGATGGCTAGTCATTTCTAGCATATCGAATTTACACACTTTTTTTTGTCATTTACGGGTCATGAGAGAAAATTCAGGACTTGTTTAATTGTTAATAGGAGAGAGAATGTGTATTCTTTCTGCATAAACCAGCCTGACCTCCCACGACTGCTGCCACATTAGCCAGGAGGCAGCTCGTGCGAGCGTGTCTTATTTGTGTATGCGTTGAGTGTGTGCATTTGAAGTCTCTCAGTCTCCCTTGTGTAAATTTCTTTCGCCACATGGCTGGTTACCTCCTGTGAGTAAACATAAAGCTCAGAGAGGTTAAGAAGAAGAGTCGCTGTGTCTCCTGCACAGGGAAAGAGTTAACTACTCACGTAGCAGTGAGGGAGGGCGTGCAAGCGAGCAAATGAATGGCTGTGAAAGCGAGCAGCATGCTGCTGTTGTCGGGATGTAGGAGGGGGAGAGAGGTAGGTGGAGCTATGAAGATGCCTGGCCAAGTCTGTGGTCGCTTGCTGTCTCTCGAGGGCCTCTGATTGGCTGGTACTATGTTAGGAGAACAAAGTACTTTTGATGGGTATGCTGCACATCCCTGGGTCTAATGGGGCACTGGCGGGGAGGGGAAGGGGGCATTGTCCTGCCATTAGCTGGCTGCTAAGAGGCCCTAGCACTGCTGTGGTAATTACACACAGGGCAATGTTTGAAATGCTACCATTTTTCTGCAGTGTACAGTATGTATACTATGCAAAGAATGCAAATTTTGTATGTAGAGTGTAGAACCAAAGTACACTGCTCAATATACTTTATCCCACAATGCAAATGCACTTGACTTGACCCTCCATTTCCAATGTGACAATGTCAATTGTGTTTTTTGACATGGTCAAAGTCAATTTTAATACATTATTAGATTAATTATGCAAAATAGCTGTATTTATATTAGAGATAATAACTGGGCACCACTCACAGAATTAAACTTGCAACAGAATGAGTTCAAGTGACCACAGTGTAGCTGTTTGAATTATTATTCAATAATATGCATTGTTAAAATAGTAGGCCATATTCTGTAAATACTGTGCAGTATGACATTTTGAACAAAAACTGGTAAATGCACAGGTGCTCAATCCAAGAACAGAATGTTTTGGCCTAGAGGCCTCCTTCTTAGCATGTACTGTTCCTTATTTGACAAGTATTGAGTGTTTTTTTTTTTTTTTTTTTTTTTTTAAGCTGTGCCATTTTCTGCATCTTATTTTCACTGAGCTGAATGCCGTAGTAAACTTTGAAATTCCTGCCAATTTACATTTTGCAAAATTGTATCTTTTTTTTTTTTTTTTTGGCCTCACTGTTAGCGACTCAATTTTGAATCAATTTTGCTTTCTTGCTTTGTCCTTTTTTTCTTTTTTGACACACTACACTTTTACCCTGTGCCAAACCATCTGCCATTGTTGAAAATTTCTTTAAACAGCCGTAAACATTGTTCATTCAGTTCATTTGACTCCAATAAAAACACTTGTCTTCACGCAGTGGTGACGGAAGCTATAAATGCACCCAAATCAAAGGCTCTGTATTTGTAGAGAAAGATCGAGTGACACTTTGAAACACGCAGAAAGCTTGATGTTACAATTTGCTTTCATAATAAAAACAGGAACATTCCAAAGACGTATTTACCTTTTTTGAAGGAGGGACCCAAGCCATATCTAGAGAACTGAAGGTAAGGTCTTTTGGCTTGACTGAAATAACCAATAACCACCCATTATAAACCCACACCTTATAAACCGCATAGCAACACCCTATCATTGTGATGACAACTTTTTCACAGGCAAGGGCCACTCGTTTTCAGCAGAAAATATAAAAATGTAGTTTCACCGCAGTGCTCAGTCATTTCACACAGTGCTCAGTAGTTGCCATTGGATTTTGGTGTTCATACCTCAGGAAAAACTCTTTCTGATTTCCTCCTTTTTTTGTCATGAACTAGCACTACTGTTGAAGGGATAGTTTACCCAAAAATGATATTTCTGTCATTAAGTACTCATTGTCATTAAGAACCTTAATATTATGAAACGAGAATACTTATTGTGCGCAAAAAAAAAAAAAAGACTTTATTCAACAAATTCGTCTGTCCCCTGTCATACTGCTACGTTATTTTCGTTGCAGAGCTTCAGTGTTTATGTCTGAATGCAGGCTCAGTATTGGCCAGCTCCTGCATCAGCAGCATAAGCATGCGTCGTGCTGCTCATGTGACCAGAGCCAGCCAATACTGAGCTGCCGTTCGGACATAAACACTGAAGCTCTGCAACGAAAATAGCGTAGCAGTATGACAGGGGTCAGACATATTTGTTGAATATAGTCATTATATTTGTTTTGTGATTGCGCACAAAAAGTATTCTCGTCACTTCATAATCTTAAGGTTGAACCACTGTAGTCACATCGCCGGTTTTAACAATGTCTTTAGTACCTTTCTGGTACTACGGTGCAGTGTCGTTGCTGCCTATGTGTGGATCAGATACCCTCGGATTTCATCAAAAATATCTTAATTTGTGTTCCAAAGACAAACGAAGGTCTTACAAGTTTGGGACAACATGAGGGTGAGTACTTAATGAAAGAAATGTCATTTTTTTGGTGAACTAACCCTTTAAAGGGAGAGAGTGGAGGATGATGATAAATTCTGAGCATTGATGATCTGTGTTTCCCCCTCCCTCTGTTTTCAATCTGCTTCTCTATTACAGTCACTGTTTCCTCTCAGTGAAAGTGTCTGAGTCACCTGCACCTGACTGAACACTCTGCTTAACCTGGATATTTAAATTCAGCACGTTAGCAGTTGTGATTGCCTGTAATTGGGGAGAAACATCCTGTAGTACCTTCCCTCCACATTGTTGTATTGAGATGTTATTGTGCCTCACCTCATTGTTGGGATCCTGAGCTAGTTTCAGATGTTAATCTAATAAACTAGCCTTCATTGAAATGCATGCTAGCCCATTTGCACCTCCTATACAACTCTAGAAAACAGGGTAGGGGTTATTGTAGAAGTTGTTTTTAATCATCTGTTAAGACCTGGCTAAAATTAGTCTGTAATTCCCTGTAAATTTGTACTGTACCGCACCTCAAGTGGTAAGTGTTTGTGGTATAAAGGGTACTCATGTTTAAGGTTAGCCTGCTATTAGCTATGCTAAGGAAATGGGGTTTCCCTCTGTCCTTCCTTGCCTGTGACATTACCAGGAAGTCAGTGTTGTCTGTTCTTAGATCAGTTTCATTTTGACTAGTATGGATTGTAAATATATATGCAGATCACAGGTAAAGAGTTGTGCAGAAGTTTTGTTGAGCAGGCTGTAGCCTAGAAACATGAGTTTCCTTTTTGTTTTTGATGACCAAAGCAAACTAATTTTCCTGTATACACCAAGATTCAATTGTATTAATTTTATTTTGTTTAGTTTAATTAATCACAGTCTTATTGAACCATGTCACGAGTTTCTTCTCATGTATAAAATTAAATGGCAGAAAATAAATGTAATAGCATAAAATGTTAGCATGGAAAATGTTAAAATTCACCATACCAACTGTAAAGTTACAGAGCTTACTGGGTATTTTTGTAGCATACTTTTTCATATACATATATTTTTTTTGGGCCACTGTTAATATTCACCATGGACGATTGTGGGTGGTTTGTGAAGTTTCAAAACCTCTCATGGAAGCTTTCATTGCTGCTCTGTATTAGCTGATTAAAAAGTACAGTTACACATGTTTAGGTGGAAGTGAGTAGGAGTAAACATGATGAAAGGCTCATGCACGCAGCTGAATCGCGGAATCTAATCAGCACCGCTTCCTGGCGTTTCATTGATTTTCTTGGAGGCCCACGTTGGGGGAAATATCTAAATGGATCTCGGTGTGCGTAATGCAGTTTCCGACTGAGGTTGGGTAAACTTTTGGTTTTTAAATGCTAAGGTTCTAAGGCTTTTTAACCTTCTCATTTGAGTCGCTATGTTTGGAATAGAATGTTCTTTTTGAAAAAATTTTCACTCACATCAGTAGTTTTCTATTCTTCCGTTACAAGTATCCCACCCTGGGCTGATCAGAAGTGACGTTGTCATGTTCTGCCCAAATCCAGTTGCTGTAAAGGATGTTGGTTATCATCCCCTTGCTGCCTTAAACATCAGTCTCTTTTCCCGCATTGCCTCTCGTACCTTGGCCAGCTCCCTCCCACTTAAGGTTCAGAGGTTCAGCCAGTGGTGACGGCGCATCCGTTTACCCCCCACATCCCCATCATTCTTTTCTTTCCACGTCCTTGCAGAATGGGAGCATTTGTGTCAAGTTTCTCCCTCAATCACGTGTGGGTGACTGGCCCTTACAATGGGAACACTGTAGGCTTGGTTCCCAGCAGAGAACTCAGTAGTTCCTGCCGTTGAAGGGAGGAGAGATCTGGATGGGAAGACTGGCTGATGCGTGTGATCCATTCCTCCCCCGGCTCAGCTTGCTGAATAGTGCTGTGTCTGTGGTGAGAAACTGGGCTGTTTTGCAATTCCAGCGGTCTGTCTTGCATTTTGGTGCTTTATAGACCTATTCTCTTTTTGCACCAAGACTCTTGTGCTAATTGTGAAAATTGAGCTGCTAGTAGTGACTTGTTTGAATCTTCATAAGTCTTAATCTTATCCTGCACTTCACAGCAAGCTTTGAGTTATAGTGAGAAAAATGTGTTCGAGGGTTGGGACTTTGAGGCTTTGGCACATCAGTAGAGCAGCCTGGGAGTACTATAAATACTTCTCTGTGAGCTGTGTATGCAAGCCAACCATGTGACCAGCATATCTGGACATCTGAAATCCCAGGCTGTGTCCTCTGGTTCCTGTAAGACAGTGGCAGAGATTAATGAATCCTCTCAAGACAACAGATGTTTGGCCAGGTCTTAGTGTTACTGTTATAGTTAACTTCTCTGGTCTCTGTATCTCAGACAGTCCGTTATACCATTTCCATTGCGGAAATTGGTGTTTGAAGAGAAGGAACAATGGTTCAACCCTTTACTGTGCTTCCTGTGAATATCCGGTGATGCCAGATCAACATCTACAACACAGAAGAAACAAGCATGCACAACTTACCTATAAACCCTTTTATGCATAGAATGAAATATGTTATCTTATTTTTTGGAGGCTAGTTGTTTGTTGAATCGTGAGCAGACTTGATGAAATCGGCTAAAAAGGAATGTTGTTTCAAAAGTGGTGCAAGTAATTACAAGGAATCATATGTAATACCAGGAATATGCATTAAGAACATAAACTGGATCAATGTTAATTTCATGTCATGTTGGCAGGCAGAGCTGACCCTCAGAAGCAGTGCATGAAACACGGCTCCTGCTACTTTATTCAGTAGGTAATAGAGCTCTCGTGCTCAGTTTACCTCAAAACAGAAGACTGTCTGGTACCAATGGTGTGAGATGTGTTTTAATGTACATGTGCGGGGGAGGGAAAGGTTGAAAGGAGAGCTTGTGAGAAAATAATCCAATTAGTCAAGACACTACAGTGATTGTGTTATTTCCTCAACCAACTTTTATCACACCTCCAGTGTCACTGTACCAGTTTACATGTCAGAAAATGTGCTAGTCACATTGTTCAGCGTTACATTTCACTTTTTGGTATTTGATGCTAGTCAGCATTCAAAGGCTACGTCTGGCTTTAGGAATGTCTGGAATGAGAGTTCAGAGCGTATCAGCGTAACCTCAAGAATTCCTTGGGTTGTTACCCATGACCTCATGAATGATTTAAAAATAGCTTCCTCAAGCCCCCTTAGTGGCACACAGCATATTTTTAGCCCATTAAGAAGTAAACTTGCCAGATATTAAATAATGGTCGGTCTTAATGGTGATAATTTTAATATTTAAGTCTGAAAGAGCTGTGTGCATCTGAATTTTCACTGAAAGTTTGAAAGGCTTATGTGGTGGAAGAATAAATGAAGTCTTTCTCACCTGAGGCTACAGTATATCAGTGCTGCTTTGACCGCAAAGCTGACACTTTTCTGTAGGCATGGAGTCTTTAAACCTAGAGGAATACAGCTCTGTAAACTGATTCTTAATGAGCATTCCCTGTTAACAGATTCCGATCAGCACCTTTACTGCTGCTTTTCTGGTTGCTTGGAGATAAGGCCAATGTTTGGAGTCCAATTCCAACCCCAAAGAGTTGTGTGAATGTTCCAGTTATGGTTCTGCTCAGACCTGGTTAGCGACGTGTCGGGACCTTGAAACATGAGTCGTCCCAATCAACATATTGCCAGGGCACAACGAGAATAAAAACAGGGACTTAGAGGTCCGGTGGGGACAGGGAGGGAGGGATGTTTGTTGAGATAAGGCAATGTGTGATTTAGGGAAGTTAGAGTTGGATGAGTGGCCAAACTCCACCCTTCGGGAGCAGTGCATGGTATGGATGCAAGCCAGCAGTAAAGACTGTCTAAAAACTCTGAAGTGTTCGTCTCAAGTGGACAATGGTCGGAAATAGAAAGGAAGCACACGTGATATTTAGTTTAATGTACTTATCTAAGACTTTTCAAAGGAATTGTTGAAGCACTCAGGGTCTGCTTTACACCTGGTATTAAGATGCGTTTTGGTCATCACAAGTGGACGATACTAAATACAAATGGGGTCTAAAACGTTTTGAGCTTGTCCACTTTCGACCTCTTCCAGAAGTAGTCGAAAACACATTAGACCGGATTGCTTTCGTATCATGTTGTCAAATGTGTTCGAAGAGCCATATAGGATGCCTGACCTAGCGCGTAAATATTATGGGAAGTGCACTTGTCAGACAGGATTTAAACTTTGTTGGCTGGAGACCCAATATTGGTTTGAAGACAAAAAAACGTACCAAGCACAATGTTCTCTCACCATCCCTTGTGGCATCTTGTGGCTATCAGAGCAGAAACGAAACCTGATGCTCTCCGTATGTTTTTCCATCGTCTCCATGGGCGTTCATATGTAAATTGCTTGAGCTTATTTTGTCCATTAGATCGAAAGATCTGAAAAAGCCTATACATTTACCTGCCCATAGATCCTCCCATCAAAGAAATCAGGACAGAAGTGGTTGAAAGTGAACAAAGGAGATGGATTAAAATACCAGGTGTAAACAGATATGTCTCCCTTGTGTACTTGTGATCTGATCGACCAAAACACATCTTAATACCAGGTGTTTACAGGGCCTCAGTCACTTGAGGCTGAGGTTGCAAATGTTATCACTTCTTTGAGGTTGCCTGTCAAATCTGGTTGCGAGATGTATAGTAATGTAGAATTGACGTTTATTTTCAGACAGTTCTTCACATGTGTGAGATGTCTCCCTAACAAGATACAATCGAGCTGATAACCATAAAGGTCTTATCCCAAATGGTCACCCTCAGCCCTTGCAGTCCTCTTTCGAGTTCGTTCTTACTGGTAATGTAATGTCGCATGGTCTGTCAGGTAGTTGTCCATTGTGAAGTCCACGGTGCACGCTCAGCGAAATGGTGGCTCGAGGCATCATATCAGCTACATGGGAGCGCTCATTAGCACCCTTCTGAATAATAAAGGTTAAAGATGTTAAGTCCACTAAATGCCCCATTTGAGGTGGGGAAAGATTTCCTTACAATCATCATGCATTTTTTGGTTCATTTTGAATTCTTTCTGACTTGAAATTGAATTCAATTATTTTTAAATTAAATTATTGGATGTTTCTCAAGCAAAGTCCATACTCAGTTAATTCTTGTGTCTGTACTTGTTAGCAAAGGTGGAAAAATGTGTTTCCAGAAGTTGTGCCTTCTCCCGTGTCATTTACTGCTCCATGACATCAACTGGATGATGTTTTTCTGTGCATTCAGATGCAAATTCTCGATTCTGTTCTTTGACTCATCACAAAAATATTTCTTTCACGTCTGCTACTGTGATATGACTCATTAGTAGCATAGAAATGACTTGTGTGATGTGGTTCAGGGTTTGAGGCTATGACTTCATTACTGCTAGTGTCTCCAATTGTTTATAAGGGGAAGTCTGCACGAAGCAACCGGGTAGACCTCCCGTACACTGTCCTTGGGTGGCTTGCTCCCAGGTTGTGGTGGAGCTTCAGTAAGGGTGACTGGGAGAAAGACGTCTGGGTGGGCAGAATTATAGAGTTGGGAAAAGGAGACAAGTCAGACGGTAGTACCAATTGGACAAAAGCCTGGCAAATCTTGAATGGTGAAATGTCACGCCAAACACATACCAGTTATGTATACCTTTAATGACCAAGTGAGCAGAGTGAATCCACCCATGGCCAACTGGAGACAGCGTTCCACTTAATCACAGTCATTTATTTACCCACCCCACCGGAAAAAGCCCCCTGTGATGAGTGAATGTATATTTAAGCCCACACAGTGGTTTCGGCATGACGGCTCTGCACAGTAGCTGTGCAGTAAGACAGAGCCGTGGGCTAACCGGTGGGCTTGGGTTCAGTGAAAAGTGAACAGAGGATGTTTGAGCTTAGATGTTTTTTCGAAAGTGCATCCTGTGCATCTTCAGCCAACATGACTGTGGACAGGAGCTTGTCCAAGATACCTCCTCCGCAAGAAAAGCAGCTTCAGATGTTTCTGGAAATGGGCAAGCTAGATATGTTTAGACTGGCACTTGATAGTGAAGAGCAAGTATGAGGTTATGCATTCTCCTTCATTATACTCCATTCTCTCTCATTCTTTCCCTATTCAACCCTTTTCTCCTTTATTATTCTCTGGATCTATGGATCCCTCTTATTATATTCCAGATTCTCTTCTATTCTTTAGTCTCCATCATTCTCCCATTGCCCTCCTCCTTTCTACTCTATGGTCTTCCTCATTCTCCTCTGTTGTCTTTTTGTTCTCCATTTTTTTTTTTTTTTTTCCCCTTGTTATTCCTTGTTCTCCTTTATTCTTCTTTCATTTATTTTATTCCTTTTGTCAGGTCCAGCTGAAGACCACAAAGGGCTGGGTAACGTGAGAGAGTGGTGAGAACTGAGATGTTTTAAGAGTTCTCCTCATTATTTCTGTCTGTGGTTAACCATTCCCTCAAACCTCACTACTTCTTATTCTGAACGTCTGCAAATGAGGGGGATTTTGACGAAAGGCCCATTTGAGGTCTTACAACTGTGTAAAGAACAACTCACACCATGTTTAATGTTGTCCTGTATCTATTTTTTTAACTGGTTACACAAAAAACTTTGAGATGTTGACCTTTTTTTTTTTTTTTTTTTTTGGAAGAGATGAAACCAATAAGATCTGAGAGGATGAACATGATTGTAAACCGGGACATGAGCTAAGCAGTGTTAACCAGTTGTATGAACACATTGATACCCCAGTCGTCCCCCTTCACAGCACAAGAAATTCTTTCAAGTGTTTAGGCACAGTAACTCTGTCTTTATTAAGCATGTGTGACTGTGTCTTGAGGGTGAGTTGATCTAATGCATTGGGCCAGTGCTCACTCCTTGGAGGACATCTCTCCCTCCATTAGATGTTCACTGGATTGCGGCTTCTAGAGTGTCTGTGTTTTACTGAAGGAGCCATATAGGGCTTGCTTAGAGTCTGTGCATGTTGTTGTTCTCAGATAAGCCTGAGCCCTAATCTCAACCAGTGGCATGGCCTATTTCTTAGCCATTCATGAGCGAAATGAGTTAAGGTGGGTCTTTACTGGTTGATGCCTAGGAAACTGTTAATATTTTAACTGTCCAATAATGGGTCTCTTCAGGTACGTGTTTGTTTGTGCAAGAGACACTAAAAGAGTGTTTTAGTGTAATGTGGGTCAGTGAGAGCTGAAGTGGTCCGTGCCAGCTCATATCATAATCGTAGAGCTATTGGATGCTTCCATAATTCACAGTACTGCTCTTATTTTCATGTAGCCTCATTTTGTCTCGCTGTGCATCAGGAACACTGCTGCCTGTATTGACTTGTCTGTACACACACACTCTCATATGCGATGTCTTTACGTACATATCTTGGCAGACTAATGCTTTAATGTGTATGTTTGTGTCATTGGGGACACACCCTGCCCATATCTTTGAGTGCGTAATCAAAGCAGAGTTTCCAAACAGAAGCAAAGAACATAATTATATGCTTTCTTTCATCTTAATGGAATTGTGGCTGTACTTTTTGAAGCGGTTTTGTTTCTACAAGATTCTTGGCAGTTTAGTTTATGTGATGCTGTTGGTGTTCTGAAGATTTTCTCTGATGTCTTTTCTTGGAGAACTCTTTTAGTTCTGTAATAAGTTTTTTTTTTTTTTTGTGTGTGTCCTTTTAAAGTGATATCAAAATGTGTTGAAGCTTTCCATGAAATTATCTCTTAAGTTAATTTTCAGGAAAGTGTGAATAGAGAAACAGAAGATGACTGTTGGTAATACTAACAAACCTATTCACAGGTCTTTTTTTAGCGTTAATGGTATTTGTATGCTGGTTTTATAGCAGTTAACACCAATAAATGCAGTTATTGCCTTGCGACACACCGCTCCCTTTGAAATCAGTATATTCACAGCATTCTTTGACAAACTTTTGTGTGTGTGTGTGTGTGTGTGTATAAACAGCTGAAGTCTTCCATGATTCCATTACATAAACTGTTACATTAGCATTAGCAGAACATCCGATCATTTACACATTTGGTCCATTTAATATCACTATCACTCTGTTTCATGTGCTCTTTGCACCTCAGGTTGTGAGTGGAGGTCTGTGTGAGATGCGGGTATTGCCGGTTGTTGTTGATTCAAGCCGATTGAGTATCGAGTAGCACGGGACAGGATGGGACATGTCCGTGCACCTTAATCAGCTGACATTAGCACTACTGTTCCCGCTAGCTCAGCCGGGATATAAAGAATAATCGATGGCAGATTATTTGCGGTGACCTTCTGGGCTTAAGGGACAGACTTTAATCCTGTTCGCGTATCGGCGTCATTGATCAGCTAGCACTGACCGTAGAGGTGTTTCTCAGTTAGTGTGCGGCGCAGGCTAGCGTGCTAGCGTGCTGGAAGAGAAATGATTTTGTGAGGAAAAGGTTGCCAGACACTCTGCAAAATGCAGCTATTTTAAGAGGCTTTGATTAGGCCACAGTGACTGTGTGTACAGGAGAAGATGTGTTCTAGCATGACCTCCCTCTCCCTGTCCTTTTTATTTTCTAATTCCCCATATTGTCTACACTGTAGAGGTTTAATGTTTTGTTTTGACTTGTGGTTCTTCCTGACTTAAGTATTTCTTTTCTTACCTGAGCTTTTTCTTCACTGTGTCTCATGGTGTTGTCTCTAGATTTTCTGCATGCTCACCTAAATAAAGTATTGACTTATTTCAAGGCCACCTCTCTGTGCTTCTCTCCTCCTCCCCTCCCCACTCACTCACTCACACACACACACACACACACACACACACACACACACACACACAAACACACACACACACAAACTCTCGATCCAAATTCTTATGCTGTTTTTTTTTTTTTTTTTTTTTAGTGGATCTCAGAAGCTTTGAATAATCTTTATACAGATCTTTTCAATATGAATTCAAAAGCTCCAAATAAATAACTCTTTAAATCTATTGCTTTTTATTCAAAGTCTAGGTTTTTGTGAGGAAAAGACTGAAATTTAAATAATGGTTAACTGATAATCATCCCCTCCAGTTGCTATAAC
Source organism: Hypophthalmichthys nobilis (assembly GCA_037950665.1). Taxonomy (NCBI): domain Eukaryota; kingdom Metazoa; phylum Chordata; class Actinopteri; order Cypriniformes; family Xenocyprididae; genus Hypophthalmichthys; species Hypophthalmichthys nobilis. The sequence continues at coordinate 12,328,931 of CM075483.1, read as the reverse complement.
CGAATCATTGAGACAGGGAGTCAAAGTGATAACCGGATCAGCGAATGAATTGTACACACAAATTTGTTTAAATCGCAGGTTTGAAACGGTGTGAAGGAGTAAATAATGGCCGAATCATTTTTGGGTGAAACATCCTTTTCCTCGTTCATTAACTGGACTGGTGTGCCTGTCTTATGACCTGCAGTTGGCTCTCTCTCTGTCTTTTCTTCAGCCCATCTTTCCTCTCTTGCAGACTGACGTGCTGTCAACCTTGGGCTAAATTAGGTGAGGTAGTGCTGTGTGTGTGTGTGTGTGTGTGTGTGTGTGTGTGTGTGTGTGTGTGTGTGTGTGTGTGTGTGTGAAGGGCTGGAAGGAGGGCTAATAAAGCACTTTGCTCTCTGTACCTGCTGTCTGTCTATGTAAACTCTCCATTTCATGCTCAGGGTCTTGTCTGTCATTACCTGACTCACATCAATATGGTATCATTTCGGTTTGGACCAGACAGACAGTGTGAAATTATACTCTTATGTTGACTGATTTATAATTTGGTTATTGATAGTAGTAACATTCAGTATATTGATAACTGAATCATTGTGGATTTAATGTTCACTTCTGTTCAAAGGTTTACAGTTTCTGTAAAATGTTTAAATGTTTTTGAAAGAACTTTCTTATGCTCACCAAGACTGTGTGCATTTATTTGATCAAAAATGCAGTAACAACAGTAGGTAATATTCTGAAATATTATTAAATTTCAAATAACTGTTTTCTATTTTAATATATTTTATTCCTGTGATGGCAAAACTGAATTACTCCAGACGTCACATGATCCTTCGGAAATTATTCTAATATGCTGATGCTCAAAAAACATTTATTTTTTTATTTTTATTATTATCATCAATGTTGAAAACAGTTGTGCTGCTTAATATTTTTTTTTGTGGAAACCGTGATAAATATTTTTCAGGATTCTTTGATTAATAAAAAGTTATATTTGAGACAAATAATCATTTAACATTTATGATAAATGTCTTTACTGATCAATAAAATGCATCCTTGCTGAATAAAAGTATTAATTCCTTATTGACCTCAAACTTTTGAACGGTAGTGTGAATTCATATTTATTTAAGTTTTCCAATGGTCTTTAGGTTCATATGTTCTCTTTGTCTACTTTATGTAAGATTATTTGTCATCATCAAGTGGTTCTTTTAAATCAGTCCTATCAATCGGATAAAACACTTTCTCAAATTTAAATGATTAAACAAACATGATTTTTTTTTTTCGTCCTTCTGTGCGGATCCTCCCATACGATTTAATTTTAAACTGAAACATATCATGTGGCAGCTTTTCTTTCGAGCTTCGTTCATTGTTCAGCAAAGGTAGTTTTAAACCGGATAATATTAATTTGTCTGCACGTGATCCTCATTTGGAAGTGTAAAGTATAGAGCATTCTGGGAATTAGAGATGTATTGGCACAAACTGATATGTACTAGAGAGGATGTGGCTTGATGACCTCATCCTGATTCAAGCGTCCGCCAGGCCTTATCAGAAGCCAAGTTCCTCTGTTTCAGTGGCAAGACAGAAGACAGATCTTTCCCCTTTTGTCCGTCCATCTCTTTCAGTTTTAACAGTGTCTCAATCATTTCTTACACTGAGCCGAAATGTGCCATGTCAAAAGAGGCAGTGGACCGCTTTCATTCACATAACAGCCCAATCCTTCCATCCCATCACTGCCTGCCTGTCCAGAGTAGATGTGTATGCTGAGTTATGTGTGTTTTCTCCTGGTCTCTGTAAACTCATTAGACCTTGTCTCCTGGCCATGCTGAATGGATGGCTGTTTTTCTAAAGTACCCTCCCCTCACCCCAGTGCACCATCAGCAGAACAGCACTCTGTAAAAGACTGGCAGGACAGAGAGAGCAGGAGCGCCTACAGTCCTGGCAGGCGCCGGCTACATTATTGGCTGGCTTAATTGTGGACAGGAAATCTGGGAGTCGAGTATCCCATGTGACCCCTGTGGGATGATGTCTGGCACAGTGGAGCATTGTGGGAAGGGGAGGAGCTTTTTTTTTTTTTTTGACTTGTACAAAACCATCAGTGTAAATAGTGTTTGTACTTTCTAGGCTTGTTAGTGCTGGTTTATGGTTAGGCCGCGGTTTAACCGGGAGTGTGACTGACCCATTAAAAACTAGTGGTGGTTTGTTGTTTATTTGGAATCTTGAAAGATATTTCACTTCTACATGGAGTTTGTTAATATTTGTGTAATTTTCACATCATTGATATCTTATAAAATTATTTTTCAATTATTTTTCTACTCCAATTCATTTTTGAAATATAATCATTTACACAGTTGCTGTCATGACTTGTTTTCATGACAAATTTATTTAAACATTATATTAAATAAAGACATTACTAACAGATACAGTAAATATAATGAATATATAAGCTAATATAGTGCATATATTTAGAGAAATTATCCCCTTTAGAGTTTCTCAAGTGAACTATTATGCTGTGGAGACTAAATGACTTGCCTGAGGTAAATGTAGTGCTATGTGAGAGATTATTCTCAAGCTGTTTTATTGATGTACCGTTACACCCCTAATACATATACATAATTTGCAATTAACTAAAAATGTATAGTTTCTATAAATATAATCATCTTGATTAATAAATAGTTGATTTTGTTGATAGTTTGATTGTAATAGTTACCTATTAAAGTTAAGTACATAGTCTTGTACCTTTTGTCTTTTTTTTTTTTTTTTTAGATTTTCAGATACATTTTTGCTTCAAATACAAGTTTGTAATGTTGTAATTCACCTCGTAACTGATTGGTTTGGTTCATGGCTTATAACGTTTTAAGACTTTTTTTAAAATCCCTATGGAAAAAAATTTATGGAAAAAATACAGAATCAATGCCGCTGAAAAAGTGGACAGGCATTAATGCACTCAGTAGTCTGAGCACTAAGAGGCTCTGCTAGTTCCTACAAATCCTAAAAAATAGCATCAGTGCTAAGAAGTTGCTTACACAGATCCTCCATGAAAAACGTCTGTGGACGGCAGCGTTTTCAGCGAGGCTCTTTTTTTACTTGAGCAGTGGCACCAGCTGTCTTAACAGCTAATCTTTCTGTAATGGAAATTGACAAGCTACCAGCATGACTCTGCTTTGCCGGTATTGAATGCTTGTCATATTTCTGCCTTTTTTTTATTTATTTATTTTTGTTTTTATAAGAACTGCACAAGCAAAGCTGGATTATGTATAGCCTGGTATACAATTATATACAACCCTGATAACCCTGGTTATACGCCTCCAACTCACAAACACTGCTGGTTACGATTTACTAGATAGGGTACTAAACATCATTAGTTGTTAATGAACATTGCATTTAATCTAGAACAAGGATCTTGCACCTTTTTCAGGCCCTGTAGTAATAGAGCAGGTCCGCCTGGATTTTAAGCCTATAGTAACTTTCCCATAATACCATACTAATGTATGTACAGTACATATGTCAATGATTATTTAAATAATCATTTAGCTAAGCATCAGTTTTTACCTCCAACTGAAGTAGAAATATTTTCTCCAATCCTATTTTATAAAACAGAGATGTAAACCATTTGTAGGTTGATTTGCATAAAATGTGTAAGAACGGAGGTGCCGTTCCAATTACACACAAACTGAACACATATTCACCTCATCTGTTCATTTCAGGCCATCCTTGCTGATCTGTTTTATTTCTGAAGTAGACTCCTCTCCATGACTGAGAGGGTTGTGGAGGCCGGTATGTACCCAGCATGCGGGGAGCAGACCCTGTATGATTTCAGCTGACAGGTGCTGGCCTCGTCCGCAACGTTTGGCTTCCACTGCGCTCATAAATCAACATGTTGCGTCACACCGAGGCATTCCAACAGCTAACGTGCGAGTTTAATAGGAATGGCATGTGTTTCACCCACATACTACATTGTTCATAGTTTACAGTGACTCACAGACGTGTGGTGACAAGGAGTAGTTTTGCTACATAAGCAGTAGCCTATACTGGTTTGACAAGTTAAAGTGGTAGTGCAGATGCATAACTCACAGTGTTTATATGTGTTTGAAGACAGGTTTTTTTTTTTTTTTTTTTTTTTTTTTTTTTTTTGTCATTGTGTCAAGTGCCATGATGCTGAAACTGAGGTAATGGTGGATGTAAATGGTACAATTTCAAGTTAAATATCCAGTTTGTTATAATGAAAAAATTTCAAACATTAATTGTTAAATTTCAGGTACTATAATTGTCAAATTTTTCTATCTCTTTATTTATAGATTATTACTGCAGAAATGTGTTTTGCTTCTTTTTGTTTGAACATCATGACCAGCCCAAAATGCCAACATTGGCTCAACCAATGACATGAGTTTGGGGCCAACTATCTCTTTGTTCAACCAACAGCAGACGTGTTTGAGGCTGTTAAAGTTTTAATTTTATTCCTTTTGGACATTACTAGATATTTAATTTGTGCACATGGTCAAAACTGCACTGTTTCCCCTTGACATTGAGGTTGTGCCTGGACCGGTTTGGCAGGTTGTTTATGTAATGAAGGTGTGTTGCGTACTGCTATATTATCATCTCCCCTGTAAAATGCGCTATGCAAGATCAACTTTGCTTACTCAAATCCCCTCAGTGGTGTCTCATATGAGTAATGTAATAAGTAACAGTCAACTTCTATACATGAACATTTGGTGTAATCAACATTGATTATCCAATTAGGTCCATTGGACAATTCTGTCACCTGTATAGATGCACAGTGTGTTTTGGCTAGGTAGAGTTTCTGTTTGAGATCCAGTGGGAAGCTCTTTTCCACTGGTTTTAAGTTAAAGCTGAAGAATTCGCAGCTGCGCAAACATGCATCAGAATGAAGGACGTGGCAGCAGAGATGTGTCTCGATGCTTTGAAGTCCTGTCTGCTCTGCAGGGTCCTGTTTGTGTCGGTCTCACCTAGTGCACATATAGAAAGATTTTTTTTTTTTTTTTTTTTTGGTTAAAGGTCAAAGGAGTGCGTTGAGAAGTCTGATTCATTTATTTTTATGGTTTAGGGTTAGATGCTTGCATAATTTGCAGTTATTACTATGGCACCAAAATAAATTTTTACATTTTAGATTTGAGCATTTTACATTTTACAAATGCTTTGTGGATCAGCCCAGTCATTAAGATAAACATTCTCACTGGCTTAAGAGACACTGGGTGACTCTGGGTGACCAGACATTGACGGCCTCATTTTCCTCTTGAACACGGCAGGCTTTCAGCCTTCCCCGTCGTGAAAAAGATGGCAGCCATGCGCGCCACCTGTGAGCGAGTGGAAAGCACACTGGTATGGCTGTGGACTGCTTATCCTGCTACTGGCTTTTGCCCTGCTGCCAGCAGCCGCTGCTGTGGAATAATGCCAGTGTGAAACTGAGAGAAAGGGACACACAGACAGAGTCTTTGAGAGAAAGAACGAAGGAGAGTTTCAAATTTAAAGCTTATTTGCTGGAATATATATATAGTTAGTTTTGTACATTTTAGGGTATTGTGGGTGGTTAAACTCCTCTTCCAATGCCCTGGTATATGGAAAAAGCCAGTCAGGATATCTCACGTCCAACGGTAATTAAGCAAATTGTTTATTTGCTCACAAAATCTTTTTAAACCACACATTGAGGTGTGTAAGCATTGTTTAAATGTGGAATATTTAAGCTCTGACACAGATCATCACTCAATGCTTTGCTCCAGATAAGAGGGGTCAGAGGTCATGTGAGCTAGAATGACACAGAAGGAGTCTCCTCTTACACCCTTGAGGAAGGAGAGAGAGGGGAAAAAAACAAAACAAATGATAAAAATGGAATTAATTATGATGTCTGGCACATTCGGGTCATTGTCGACTATATCATTTTTATATTCACTGGCTCTTTCCTCCACATGTTGGAAAGGATGTTGTTTGGTAGGGCTTTTTTCCAGAACTTTAGACAGAGGAAGTCAAGGTCTTCACCGCCAGTCATTCATAACCATCAGAATCTGGCATCAATGTCCTCTTCATTTACTGATTCACTGAATGGGAGCTTTGTCCAAAATAAGTAAACTTTTTGAATTAGCTGTGCTTGCTAAGGCAAGTGTCACTATTACTATTACAATTACGGTACTCATATTAAACTTAAGCAGATCAAGCAACTCACTGAAGAGAAGCACTACTTTTTAAAGTGTTCGCCACCTCATAATCTTTAATCAAATTATCCTCACCTCCCACTTGCAGCGTCATCTCTTCACTTCTCTGATGACACATTTACTGGCGCGGGGGCGGGACAACTTGTCAATCACACAAAATCACAGCAATAACAAACCACAATGATTCAACTATCCAGTCAATTCCCGATAAACAAAAATCAAATCCCGCCCTACATTTTTTTTCTTGTTTGAGAAGCCTTTTCCATCACAATAGGGAAGAAAAGACTACCGCAACTTCTGTTTCCTGCTGACTTTAGTTGTATTGAATGTGCACTTGTAGTGTATTTCAAATCTTAAAAGTACATTTAAAAAAAAACTGAAATAATGAAATGAAATAAAACACCAATTAAAGGTTTAGTTCACCCAAAAATGAAATTTCTGTCATTAAGTACTCACCCTCATGTCGTCCCAAACCCGTGAGACCTTCATACATCTTAGGAACACAAATTAAGATATTTTTTTTAGGAATTTTTGGAAAGGTTTCTGAACCAAACGTAGGAAGCAACGTCATTGCACCTTTTGAGGTATTAAAGACATCAGTAAAAATAGTCCATGTGACTACAGTGGTTCAACATTAATGTTATAAAGCGACGAGAATACTTTTTGTGCGCAAAAACAAAACAAAAAAAATGATTTGATTCAGCAATTAATTCTCTTCTATGTCAGTCTCCTACGCAGTTGACGTAGTGAACGCAGTGCAGCGCCTCCGTGTTCTATGCCAGAACGCCGAGTCCTTATTGGCCGGCTCCTGCGTCAGCATCACACGCATGTGTCTTGCTGTTCACGTGAAGAGCGTCGGCCAATACTGAGCCAGCGTTCAGATGTAAACACGGAAGTTTCTTAACCCCCTATAATTTGCATAGCAAAGAAAATGTTAACTTGTAGTTGATTTATGTATATTAAACAAAAACACAGTTTGGCAGCATATCATCAGTATTTTGCCATTTGCTCTTCAATTGCAGCTCTCAGCATGGCTATTTCTCCTGTTAGTAGGGAAGTGGCTAACAGAATCTGAATCAGGTCTGGCTTGCCCTCACACACTGGTATTAATTAAGCGCCGTTGTTTAAACAAGGTGAGCGTAATCGTTCTTGTCAGGGGGGCTTCGACACAATTCAAACTCCGTGTTATTGTAATTGGTTCAGTAGTAGAGTGAGAGAGAGCCAAGCAACTCGTGTGTATGTGCATGTCAAATGCTAATCACACATTTGCACCACATTTTCTCACTGTATTTGTTTTTATAAAGGTGCTGATTTCCCGCTCACTGAATACTTAGTTGAAGTTAACACCTGCAGCGCTGGTGATCGCACCCTCCGCTGAGACTGTCGGATCCTCCTCGTTTTGCTTCTGAAAATCAACAAATGCCGTTGTGATTATTAGAAAGCAGTGCTGTGACTTTTTCTGACATTTGAAGGCTGAATGCATCCACGTAATATATTGGATAAATGTTGTGGGGGGAACTCTATAGATTAAAGGGCGGATAGGGGTAACCTTTCCGAACCTTTCTTTTATTCCCAAAGTCCATCCTTTTGGGATGTATGGGGGGGACTGTGGGACCCCAAAGGGATTCTTTATTTCATTTTCTCTTTCTTTTCTTTCTTTCTTCATGAAATCCACACCACTTTGTCATGCAAAGGCTCTTTTCTTTAGCGGGGGATGAAGAGAGGGCCGCGGGGGGTGAGATCAGCCCGGAGTGGAGGGGAAAATTCACCCACTCCTCATAATCAATCTTGATTGACAGGCTCTTTGAGCACTGGAGCTTAGCCATTCGCCGCAAGCTGTCTGGTGGGCGTGACCTCTAACACCAGGACCACCTGGCTGCCCTGACCCCTCACACCCACGCATGGACACCCCAACACGAGCGTGACTGCTGCTTCCTCCCTGCTTAATCATGCTTTGTTAGCAAACAAATTTGCTTAAGGAAATGTACAGATCGTTTGATAGGTTTCCACTGAATGAATGAACAGGAAACACCCAGTGTTAAAATTCGGGTGCAGTAAGTCAGCATAAAATGAAAATTGACCATAATAATTTTCTTAAGGCAAGACACCTCAGATGAATAGGTTAAAAAATGTAACCAAAAGATATCACTACTACCCCAATTGATTGATTCTTTTTTTTTTTTTTTTTTTTTCCTGAAATGTTATGTTTAAATATGCAAACAAATCATTATCTAATGCACTAATTTGCATACATTTTCAGAACAGGATTCTGAACATTGGATATTGGATTTCTTTTTTTGTTTGTTTTTTTTTTTTAAACCATGTTTTAGGATTAAAACATTGTATAAAATCAGGCAAATGATATATGTGGGTCAATAACGTGACAGGTTTTTTTATTTTTTTTATCCAAAGGCCTTGATAATAATAAAAAACAAAGATATGACATCCAAAGTATGTAAAATAGTACAACTAGATCTCTTTTAGTGAATCTAAAAGGTTTTAATTATATTTTGCTACATATAAAGGTAATATATTTTGAAGTGTCAAAAGGTGTCATTAACTGTCTAAAGGCCAATACAGCCATTTTATTTATGATTAAAATATCTTAAAATGCAATAAATATGTGTGTGTGTGTGTGTGTGTGTGTGTGTGTGTATATATATATATATATATATATATATATATATATATATATATATATATATATATATATATATATATATATATATATATATATATATATATATATATATATATAAACGGACCGTTTAGTATCAAGTCATGCGTCAATATC